>JBAMJV010005567.1:0-69139 GCA_037951105.1 Echinarachnius parma | reverse complement strand
AACAAACTTTATTTGGTCAAAATCGACCCAGAAACGACCGAAATATCAATAAATATAACTGATCTTATAATTATTTGGGGCCCAAATAATTAGATGATTATTAAAATTTTTTTTTTAAATGCTTGCACTTTTTTCAAAAATTTTCAAAAGCGTTTTTTCAATAGTTGATGATCTCTCTATTTAATCATTATTTCAATAAAACACATGCATAATTTTGTATGAAAAATGGTTGAAACCAATTCCTTTTCAGAAAGCGCCCTCTTGTGTTTCAATGGCTCTTTTTTAATGATAACGGGCTTTTTACTTGGTCGTTTGTAATGTTGTGTACCTTTCGAGCATGGGTGGAGTTATAACTATTAGTTTATAATGTTACTGTCCAGGTTTGGTTACAAAAGTTCAGCCTTACCAAAACTGTACTACCCCCTTAATTATTATTATATATACATGTACTGTATCAGTGTATGATTATGTGGTAGATAAAAGAAGAATTGAAAGTTTTGACTTTTGAGTTTAGAGAGGAGACATATATTTGAAAGACATGAATTAGATTTATGTCCACTATATATCACTGAAAAAAATACATTGGGGCTCGGGGCGAATTCGCCCCCGAAATATGCCAAAAAGAGCCCCGGAAAAGCATAAAAGAGCCCTGGAAAATTGCATAGAGTTTAATGCAAATCAAATTTGGAGTGTTATTTTCATGCAGGCAAGTTTGAAATGTAGCCCCCAATTTGTTTTTTCTTCTTTTTCCCCTGCTATATATATGTACAAAGAAATGCAAAATTAGCCACACGATACATGATACCTACAGGTGCACTATTTGATATAAAATGTCAGTTATTAACAAACCAAAATCTGTTTTTCAAGTAATAATTGAATTTCACTTTCTTGATGAGGAGAATCTTTAAATCTAAACAAGGAAGTCACCACATCTTTGTCCACCTCTCATTCCCCCCCTCCTCCCCCCCCCCAATATTCAGTAATGTTGTAGTAACCACACTCATGACATTTAAGGAAATTAGGCTGATTAGCAATCATTAAAGGGATCTAGTAACTTTGTTGACATGTGCAAAAAGTGATGAATGGTTGATGCATGTGTATATTGTTGTTATCTCATATGTCCACAGGGTATTGTGTGAAAATTTCAAGTCAAATGGACATTGTATGGCCAAGTAATGAGCGAAAATGCAAAGTGATATTCAGTAACTCACTGCACTCACTTTGTACACAGAAGAAAAACTCGCCTGGAGTTTTTCTTATCTGCATACTTCAATCATACATATCTTTGTAACGAAAGGGAAATTTGAAAAACCGAAACCTGTCCCCGTGATTTTATTGTTAATACGAATACAACAAGGTATAAGGGAACCGCTAGAATTAGAATTTTATTTTGAGGATTTGGACAATGTTACTAAGTCCCTTTAATGCCAATCCAATATTTTTTGGCAAGGGTCACTTTTGTTTTACCTTGACAGATGACAACATGTACATGTGTGCCTCAAAATTGGGAAATACATTCGTTATATAAATTTATAAATTGAGTGAGTACTTAAATAACTATTGCAGGCAGATGAGCAAATCTTTCTGTTGCCAGGTTGTCTAGTGTATATTAGTCAAAGCTTGAGCTTCAGGCCACCAAAATAGTAACAAAAATGCAAGATTTTACTTTTCCAACTGGACAACCAACATTTTTGCAGAATTTTTGATTTTGTTTTGGGTCAGCAAAACTTTGATGAGCACCCAGTTTACCTTGCAAAGCCATATCAGGGTTACCTGGACATTTTTTTTTTCTAGCCAAAATAAAAAAGGAATTTAACATACTTTAACAAATTTATTTTTGTATAATATGCTAAGTATAGTAAACAATAGCCCATAAGGTGAGATATAAATAAAACTCAAATATAGTCAAAAGAGCACTAAACAAGACATCCTCATAGGCTAATTCAATGGTTCACAGCAGCTTATGATTTCAGAATGCCCTAAAATACTTGATGATGATGTGTCACTCTTTGTCTCTGTACTCTGTATTACTCTACTCTGTATTACTCTGTATTACTCTGTAGGGCTCTTGTGTTGGTACCTACTCTGTAGTTATACAAATGCATCTTAAAGGACAATGACATCCAGACAAATTGTTATATATAAGACACTAAATAGGATGAATAGTTCCTGAAAATTTGGGCACAATCGGTCAGGAAATAAGAAAACTATGGCTCTTTGAAAAGAGCCATTTATTTCTATGAGTGACTCAAATTGGCAACGCACTCTGGCAAAGTTGTGGACTACTCCCCATCAATGCAGGAATTATTATTTTTTTATTTTAGGGGGATACTTATCCGATCTGATGGATATCCAGACATTTTTCACATAATACCCTAGATGGTAATTTTAGGGGCTACCTACTGAATTCAAGGGGCTATTTTGAAAATTAGGGGGCAAAATCACCCTCATGAGTTCCCCATAGGAATAAATGGACATCTTCAAAGAGCCATAGTTTTTCTTGTTTCTTGCCTGATTATGCTCTAACTTTCAGTGATTATTCCTCCTAATCTCTTTAAGTCTATGAAAGCAACATTTTGCTTGGGTTTCATTTTCCTCTAAGTATAAAAAACTGTTCCCTAATGTTGTGAGATGGCCCGGCCTGACTGAGTGACTCAATGAGTTGCCTAATGAAGCTAGGAGTGCGTTCTGTCCATGAGGCATGTGTCATTCATACGTTTCCCCCCAAAACTCGTTTCCCATTCCATTGAGCAGTGTGAGGTCTCTGTAGTTATAAAAATGCATCTTATAAAATACAGTTTCTGACTCTCAGGCTAATGTTGTGAGATGGCCTGGCCTCAGTGGCCTGACTGAGTGACTGAATGAGTTGCCTAATGAAGCTAGGAGTGCGTTCTGTCCATAAGGCATGTGTCATTCATACGTTTCCCCCCAAACTCGCTTTCCCATTCCAATGAGCGGTGCGAGGTCAGCATTCGATGTGCATCACGGACAGGAAACAACACGGGAGGGGGGCAACCGTGATTTATGTATTTGTGTCATTTCACTACATGCTTATAATTACATGATTGGACGACGCGACAGAACAAACTCGTTGCTTCATGTAGGTCGCCAATTAACGGGGGCCTCATTCTTTTGAGTTTGGTCATTACGCTTTTTCTTTCAACAAGTTAACACGTACAGTGAAGTCATCAATGTTTTGTCATTCTTTATATAAGTGCATTACCACCCATTATAGAACGTGGGGCGCATCATTGTACATCTGTACATCTGTGAGTACACTCACTGGCCACTGCCAGCTTGATGATTTGATCAGAGGCCTCTAAATAATTTCTGAGTAATTTACGCTTTAACGAAGGTCCTCGTCATGAGCTTTGTTCTTTTCGCCTTGATTCACAAAAACAATTGTCCTAATCTGCAAGCTTCATTCATTGCGCTGTGCTTTGAAAACAAAGGGTCACAGTTTTGAGTTTTGTTCTTCATTCAGATTTCAGCTGTATATCGCCCTTTTCTCTGACATTCTTGTCTTGCCAATAAGAACTTTGAATGATTCTTTTTGAATGATCTCATCAACTGTGGATGGAGTCATACCCAACTTTCATGATTATCAACGTATTTGGAAGCAAGACATAAGCCTTGTGTGGAATAAGAACTTGTTTCAATGTGTGCCGCAAGTTTTGAGTGGGACAATTTGTGAGTTGGCTTAGAAACTCTCTTTATATTCAACAGTGAATGTGATAATTTCCAGAAAAGAATTTGCCATTAGATCTGCCCAGGATCAATTTCTATCTGGAATACAGTTTGGTTGACTATTCATTGGATATTAAATAAGGATTATCTGTAGCAGCCATGAGTTCCAACCGTCGCTGGGGATTCAGTGGTTACGGTGGCCCTGCTGTGTATGGGCTGGGCTACTCATACGAGTCAACATCAGGTAGAGTAGTACATATTACAGGGCTCCACACTAGCTAGCACTTGCCCAATTTCATAAATGGTCTCATTTGGTTGAGAAAAATTAAATTTTGTATGTGTAAATCTCATCTAGAATGTACATTGGGCAAGTAATTTTTCTGTTGGGGAAAGTAAAATTTGATGATCTATGATTTGATTTTACCTTCCCAGAAAAGAGCAAGTGTGGAGGCCTGCTTAGTTAATACATGTACATGCCTTCCATACCACCCAGAATTTAGGTGGATGTATTCGGATGTATCCGGATGCATCTGGATGGGTCCTGTGAAGCAGTGCTGTAGTCGAGTCTGGAAAGAGGCTGATGAAAAATTGAATAAAATATCAATCAATTTCTCCTGAAATCTCACATTTGAACTGCAGTTACATAAATGGGCTTCACATGGCGCGCAATGATTGGTTAAGTTAGCTAGGCTGATTACATTTAGTATGTTTCTCCGCAAAAATTCTCTGCTCATTTTTCCAACAGCATGATTCATCAAAGTGACACTGTTAGAACAGTTAATTTTAAATGCTACCATGGTAACTTCTTCGGTTGATTGTTTTTGTTTGTATAGTTTTATTTATCAGGTTAGCCTGGTCAGTGCTTTTTGTACAGTTCTCCCAGATGGACCTACATTGTTAGTCTCCCTTCCATCTTTTCAATAGTTATTCATTAATTGAGTGTTTGTTCTGTTTTTCCCCACTTTTGCAGATCACTTTGAGAATCGCTTCTCCTTCAACGCGCCCGAGCGCTTCCCGACGCCTCCTTCTTTCAAGTCGCAACCCAAGACATATCCAAGCAAACAGCAAAATAGACAAAGTGAGTATGATGTCTTCATTAAACTGCAATTCCACACTGTCCAAGTTTCATACAACTTTTCCAATTGTTGTTCATGTCCAATAATTGTAACTAGTAGGTCAACATCCAATCAGCATGCAGCATTGCAGCTGTTGCAATGGTAGTTACAATAATTGGACACTTACAACAACAATTGCAAATTTTTTATGAAAAGGTGGCTTGATTTATTTATTTAGAATTATTGTTTAAAAGTGATCCATCAACTTCTTAAAATTTGTCAGAAAGTGATATTTGAGACCTCAATCATAATTATGTATAAATGTATATGTCAATATTATTCTAAGATTCTTCCAGAGTGAAGTGTGAAGGTTTCATTGAAAAAGGACCACTGTTAAACCTAGTGGAAAAGGTGAAAATGATTTTGACCACACTAAAAAAAGCGTTCTGGAACGCTATTCAATTCAATCATAAATAAAGACGTTTGAAAACTCAGAACCCATTGTATTTTTCTGTTATACCATAAGCCAAACAACAGAGTACAAAAGAACTATAAAAGCTCCAAGTGATTTTGGTTGAAGTTGAAAAAGTTAATTGATCACTTTAATAGAAAAAACAAGAATGAGCGTTAAAAGAATAGAAAGTCATAAAATTCTTGTAATTAAAACAATTTGATTTAAATTATAACAAATTTCATATGTAAATCACACTGGCAGCAGCTCGCAAATGGCTTCACTATGAACGACACGCAATTCTCAAAGAATTCAAACTGTCATTTATAAATTTCTTGTCGCTCTACTCTTTTGGCTCAAATTTGTAATCATAATTCCTCTCATTCTCCTTTTTTTCATAGCAAACATCAAATTTCTATGATGGAATACCATTGTGGTACACACAATGTTCATTGCCTACCTGCTTTACAAGAAAAAAATATAGCAATGTGCTTTTTAAGAAAGGACTACAACACTAGGGCCCCGTTGCAGAAAGAGTTGCAATCAATTGGGAATTTGCAATTAATTGCAAGTCGGAAAATATGCACATTTGAACCATTCAGATTTGCGCATTCAGTGACATGATCTGACTTGCAATTAATAGCAACTTTACAATTGATTGTAACTTTACTATTGATTGTACATCTTTCTGCAAGATACAATTGTAAACATTATCCAGTGAAAAAAGTACACGGGGTCTCGGGACGAATTCGCCCCCGAAATGCCAAAAAGAGCCCCGGAAAAGCATAAAAGAGCCCTGGAAAATTGCACAGAGTTTAATGCAAATCAAAATTTGGAATGTTATTTTCATGCAGGCAAGTTTGAAAAGTAGCCCCCGAAAAATAAAATATAATTTTTTCCTTAACATTAGAAGCGAGGGCTGGACAATTTCTGCATTTTAGACAGCTAGGAACCAAGTAAACATACAATGTTCGCAAATTCATGCAATCACATGAACTTTATTCACCTATAAACAAATGAAAAATAAAGATTAGAAATAATGAGTCGTGGGAAAAAAGGTCAACATTTTGTTAACAGGTGTTATTATTATTTTTTTTCCTTCTGCCTAGTCGAGTTGAGTCAACCTAAAAGCACCTACATCACTTCCTCAATCTGCCATTGTTCCATCCTTTCAATGTGATTCACTATATCACTCTGTGATTGTCCCTGTTTCTATTGTCATGCAGCTCAGCAGTGGCGTAGCTACTGACTGGGGCGAGGGGGAGGGGGGGGGGGGCACTGACTCCTATTAAATATTTGACAAAAACAATATATATAAGGGGAACATTTTTGAAATAATATAGAAATACCTGGTGTGCCCCCCAATAATTTGTGTGTGTGCAACCCCCCCCCCCCCCCCCCCCCCCCATATTAGTCCTACCATGCTTCGCAACTGAAGCTCAGACAGTAGTGAGGTGTTACACGGTGTCATAGTCAGATGTATTGCAGGTTTTTTTTTTTTAGTACATGTATGTATTTTAATGTACTTTCTGTGCAGGAAGCTTTACATTGTATGTTCATGAATGTGCAGTACTTATATTCATAATAAATTATAATCATCTTGAAGGCTAGGTGCCAAGTCCACACTAAATTGTCTTGCTTATAAATACATTGGTCCAGTACTAGGGCAAGTAAAATAATTTCCTATTGACCGCTTTTGATGCCCCAAACCGAACATTTACTGGCCCGGAAATGTATGTTTCCTTTTATTTGTGAAATGTTGCACTGTTCACGATCCCCGCTCTTTAATTGATCAAAACTGCAATAATGTACATGAGACTTGACACATGTGGAAGACTACAAGATTTTCTCATTTAAAAAATGTTACCACTAAGATTCAACTACATTCTAACCTGTGTATGGTGACCGCCTAAAGGAAACGCAAATAGTGGCCTTGGTAGACAGGTGAACTCTATGGACAGGTTCCATCACAATGTTTTTATATGCAGGGTGTCATGTTTGGTGGCCACTATGTAGGCAGGTTGGCTGCTGTAGACAGGTGACATTTTATTGGTCCAACATCAAATTTTATCTATTCAATATTAATAAGTTTTGGGAATTTGGGGTCATATGTCTGATATTAGTTAAGTTAAAGTCTTTCCCCTACCAATGTTGGCACATAAGGCGGCGCCTATCTCCGTTTCAATAACCCTAGGCCACACGTCTACTAAATGTAGCGAAAGTTACAGAAGGGGGCTAGTCCTCTGGTAACTCGTGTGATTAACTTTCCCTTCTCCATTCTATAAATGCCGAGTGTCTGGCTAGAAGGCAGAAGGTACCATTTTAAAAGTCTTTGGTATGACCCGGTCTGGGTTCGAACCCGGGACCTCCCGTGCATGAGGCGGACACTCTAACCGCTAAGCCACCATGCTCGGTATGTCTGATATTATAATCAATAAAATCTGCAAATTGTTTTAATTAATAAATTTATGCCAATAAATTTTGGCAACCTTCTATGTATATTTATAAAAAAATAAATTAACTGGTACTGTAACTGCATGTAAATGTATCTCAGTCTGTTAATTGTCAAAAAATATAGAAGTTATACAAGTAAAGTTATGCTAAAAACTACATACTGTACATAAATTCCTTGTATTCGTCTTTAAATCGTGTTCCATTTGTACAGTATATTTCACTTTATTGTGTTGTGCTTTATATGTCAGTATTTATGCTGTAAAGTGTATTTCCTTCTTTGCTTCCCCATACCCCGCAGATTTGTACAGGTTTAAATTTTTTTTAATTAAAGGGACACCCAACTCATGTTTCGGCACACAAAAATGAAGAAAAAAAAAAAAAAAAAAGGATTATACACAACTGAGCTACCACGAAATTTTTTGTTTCTAGCCGTGTTTTCATGCATTTATTATAAACCCCTTCTGAAAAAACAAAAAAACAATATGCGTCACTGATTAAATAACCCCTTCCCTAAATGAATTCTCCCATTTAGACTCTGTATACTTTACATCAGAGCAAGTGAACGCACATTCCAACGGTGAGTGTAAGTCTGATCCGCGTTCGGCACGGCACGCATTCAGCGTGCATTTGGCTTGTGTTCGACATGCACTCTTCTGCCTTAAATGTCAAATGCCTTGGTTTTGAATTTTGAGAATTTTTAAAAGCATGTTTGATTTTGTTCTGTTCTTATGCACTGTACATTTGATCAATTTTTACTAGTCATACAGTTTTAAAGTATGTACATTGCAAACTTTTTTCCAGAGACGAGTTTGATTCCGACTCAAATTGTGAAAAAATTAAAAATTAAAAGAAAGGTAAATTAAGCATGTTTTTTGGGGGTAAATCTCTTCTTATGCACTGTTTACTTGTACATTGTCCATAGGTTCCAGATACGAGCACGGCATGCAATCAAGGTCGAGTCTTTATAAATCCTCTTCATTTTCTGCCTTTTTGACACATTGTTTTGCTTCCTTCATTCCTGAAGATTCTTGATCATGCATGAGTTAAACTGGTTACTGTATGAAAAAGCATGTTTTAATGTCCTTATGGCATTAATATCTTATGAAGTGTACACTCATTCATACAAGGTGAATCCAACGTTTAAGTTCAGCATGCACTCAAAAGTTCATGGGTGTAATGCTCGTATAATCTTTGACCCTTTATACGCCTTCATATCCATACTGAGAGGGTCATTTCATAAAGCATGTGTTTTGTTTTTTTGTTCTTTAATTTACACTTTCCATTGGATCAAGTAGTGAATGCACATTCTAATGGTGAGTATTAAGTTTCCATTCAAAGGTGACCTCTCCTCCCACCATGCCCTTCCTAAATTTAACCTCAAAATCACTAATAATGTTGTTCTGCCTTGTACCTTTCCAGCCTTCCCTAGTGCCTTCTGCCTTTACTCACTTTGCTGTGAATATTAATATTTGTGGTAATTTGTGGTAAAGGGGACCACCGGGCAAATAACAACACATTACTACATGTTTTGGTACTGTTTTGTGATATCAAATAGATACCTAACATTTTGCAAAGGGTTGAGTAATTCACAAACAAAGCAATTAATTTCCACCACTTACGGAACCACTACTATTTCCTGGTTCCTGGTTTGCGAGTGCGCCAATTCTACTCACGCGTACGTTTGTAGGCAATATAATTCCGAGCAATTCGCTTGCTGCACCCGCGGTAGTCTACACAATTCAGACCGCATAAACGCATGCTTTAGAATGGTGATGCGGTTTCCAATTATATTTTTTTTTTTTCTGCAAACATATTTTTGTGAACTTGTTGATGGAATGGAATACTAAAGATGCTACTCTTCTATTATACAAATATTAGTTTTGGGTGGTGGTACCCTTTAACAATACCAAGCCCTCACCCCAACTTACTTTCTACTTGCCCATTCAGGCAAGGAAAATAATCAATTTTCTCACTTTACTTGCCCAAACAAAAAATTAACTTACCCCCCCCCCCCCCCCCAAAAAAAAAAAAAAAAAACACAGTGTGAAAAAGAACAATCATTTGTTGTAGGGAGCACAATCTGCTTGGCAGATTTCTCTTGTTTCTAAATCTCGACACTAGCACTTGCCCGCTTGCCCGGGGCAAGTACAAATTAGTGTTGGGCAAGTAAAATGTAATAAATTGTCTAGTTTGCTTGCTCAATCGGGCAACTAAATAATTGACAAACTATGACAGAACAATGTTATTTCATATGTGTAAATCTCATCTAGAAGTAAGAGGGCAAGTCAATTTTACGTTGGGGCAAGTAAAACATCAACATTTATGATTTTACTTTCCCGAACGGGCCAGTACAGAAAAAAGTTAGTGTGGAGGCTTGATTTACCACTTTATTCAGGAATTACAATTTTCTCTTGTAGTTAACAGAATTGTTAGTCGGCCAATCGAGCAACCAAAATACTAATAGACAATTTTTGAAATTTTACTTACCCGACATCAATTATTAATTGCCCCAGGCAATAGAGTACAGAAGCCATGACGTCATAAAACACTTTTTTAGAGTTTTCAAATTTGGACTTCATTTTCAGAAAAAGCATAACAAATAATGTCCAAATACCGAAAATCAAAGGAATAGGTTATGTATTGGCTGAGATATGCCCATCCGAATGAATTTTACTTCAATGGGCAATCAGTGTTATAATGCACTGGTTCCTAAATTTAGGAACCAGTGCACTATAACACTGATTGCCCATTGACCAAAAAATAATTCGGATGGGCATATCTCGGCCGATACGTAACCTATTCCTTTGATTTTCGTTATTTGGACATTATTTGTTATGCTCTTTCTGAAATGAAGTCCAAATTTGAAAATTCAAAAAAAAATGTTTATGACATCATTTATGACATCACACTTCACCACTCTATAGGGGAAGTGCTAGTGTCGAGCCCTGTGTATACCATAGTAGCTGTAATGTTAGATCCTTTTTGCTCCCTAGTCCCTGCATTTCAGTCAAACTATTGCGCCATTTTGTTGTTGTTGTCCGAGTATTTGTTGGCAGAAGTTTGGTCGGTGAAGCATTTGTTGTCTAGAGATTTGCAGCGGGGCATTTTGGTCATAATTTACTCTTTTTTTAATAGCATGGCTGTAATGTCAGAGCATGTGAATGTGCCATTTCTGCTTCTAGGCTCTAGAGAGCTTGAACTAACTATGCTTTTTTTATTGCCAGTATTTTTGGCAGAGATTTGGTCGGCAGAGATTTAGTTGGCGGAGCATTTGTCATCTCTACATCCGGGAGGTGTTGCACAATGAGTTGTGATCAATCGCAAAGTTGCCATTAAAACGCACACCAGAAAATGCGCCTAAATGCCCACATCTGATTGGCTCAAATGCTTGATTTTCTGACTTGCGTTTAATCGTAACTCTGCGATTGATTGCAACTCTTCTGCAACACCCCTCCGGAGACTTATATGCATTTTGTCATTTACTTTTTTCGTAGAATGTCAGATATAAATGTGAATGTGCCCTTTCTGCTCTATAGTCTCTCCTTCCAGTTTGCATTTAATTCAAGCTTTTTTAACCCTAGAAAGTTTTTTTTGTTGTTGTGCTATTCACAAGTATACACTACTCACAAAAAGTAAGTCCCCCCCTAGCATTTTTTCATATACCTCAAAAAGTATTTTACCGATTTTGATCATTCATACGGTAATGGATATGGAATTTTCTTCCGCAAAAAATTATTTGATGGCATTGTTGGTGTGAAATCATGCATTTTATGACAAAAAGGTGTGAAAAAAAATCTTGCACTTTTGTGATTTGTGTCAGCTTCTACACGAATAACAAGAGAATCACAAATGTTTCTGAACTTTCAAGCACCAATTATTGCATGTCACTCTATGTTTTACTTTTTAATAAGCATCACAATTAAAACAGGACATGACTTGAGGCCACTCTATTTCCCAATAATTTCATATAATATATAATTTCATAATTGGCCTATTGTTTTTGAAAAATGGTTCCACTAAGAACAATGCAGCAGTAGTACTGAATTACATAAAAGATTTGTGTATTAGGCCAACTCCAATAAAGATTAAAACAGGACATGACTTTGGCCACTATAATCCCCAACAATTTCATATTGAAAGGCCTATTGTTTCAGAAAAAATGCATGTTTTTGAAAAATGGTTCCACTAAGAACAATGCAGCAGTAGTACTGAATTAGTACATAACAGATTTGTGTGTCAGTCATCTTCAATGAAGATGCTTATTCGTATACAAAATGTACCCAATATGCCATATAAAACTTAAAGTGCAACTTTTTTTTTGCACTTTGTATCAGAAAATACATTTTTTTATGATAAAAAAGTAATTCTATGGCAACAATATTTATTGGAGTTGGCCTAATTCACAAATCTGTTATGTAATTCAGTACTACTGCTGCATTGTTTTTAGTGGAACCATTTTCCAAAAGCATGCATTTTTCTGAAACTATAGGCCTTTCAATATGAAATTGTTGGGGATTAGAGTGGCCGAAGCCATGTCCTGTTTTAATTGTGATGAAAACATGCGCGATTCTCTTGTTATTCGTGTAGAAGCTTGACACAAATCACAAAAGTGCAAGATTTGTTTTCACACACCTTTTGTCATAAAATGCATGATTTCACACCAACAATGCCATCAATTTGCAGACACATACCATTCATTTTTATTTTTTGCGTAGGAAAATTCCATATCCATTACCGTTTGAATGATCAAAATCGGTAAAATACTTTTTGAGATATATAAAAAAATGCTAGGGGGGGACTTACTTTTTGTGAGTATATTTTCAATATCACAAGCTTAGTCCCCAATTGTTAAAATCTTGTTTATTCAATTCAATTCAAATCATTTGATTCATTTCCATTTTCAATAAAAAAAACAATACAAAGATATATATATACAATGATAAGCATTCATAATATACAAGAAAATGAAAATAGGGAACCCCAAAAAAAGGCCAAATGGCCTTTTGTTTGGAGGCATTGTTCCCCATGTATACCCGGATGGTCTCATGCATTATGTATACGAGGCCAGAAACTGCAGAGGCTTCCCCCCCACCCCCCCCCCCCCCCCCCCCTCCCCCCAAACCCCAATATTCAGACAAATCATATTATTTACAGGCTGAAGCTACCCAGTGTTTCCTGCACAACAGTTTGAGATTGACTGTACATTGTTTCTTGTCTTATATTGTATGTATGTGCTTTCACTAATTTGTTTGATCTCTTCTTTTTCAAGATGGTTATGTTCCTGTATAATAGTTGTTTCTAGATAGAACTAATTTTTTTAGGGGGTGAAATTATTAATATTTTCTGCTTATTGTATTCATGAATTGATAATTTTAATGTGCATATTGTATAAATTGATAAATCTCTGTTCATTTTGTTTGCAAAATGGTGTACCCTCCCTTGTTGAATATGTTGTTTCTGGATATTAGATGCAGATTTGTATTACAGTTTGCCTTTGTATTTTTAGTGGAAAATGTGTTTCTTTTGATTTGTTGGACCTCTGTGTTATATTGCACAGAATAATCATAATCATTCATTGTTTTTTTTGGTTGTTGATAAATTTAGTCTACTTTTATGTTTTAAAACTTCAGGATATAGATATTTATTATATAAATTTTACTTTGATATAAAATTGTAATTATTATCCGTTCAATTTTTCTTGATTTTAATTTCCAGGCACTAGACGAGGTCAGCCCCCAGCGCCACCCCAGGCAGTAGCAGCAGCATGGCATCATCTTCCAACAGCCTAGGCAGACCCAGGCACTCGCTAACCGATGGCATGACCATCAGCTTATCATGGTGTTAGAGCGGTAGGCAGAAAAATGTGCATTGAGATGGAAAAGTTACAAGACAAAAAACCTCTGCACAACATTTTTGTCCTGCTGTGTGCAATCTTTCTGCAAGGAGTGCAGTCGCTATTTTCGTAAAAGTGCCGTTGTCATCGTAGAAACGACAGAAAGAAAAATACTGGATGCTATCGTGGACAAAGCTTACACTTACCAGTATTTAGGCGGAAAAGTATACTCATGGAAAAAATGTTAGCGGAGTTTTCACGAAATGGTCTTTTCCCGCCATATGTGTGGTTGAGAATGAACCTGTTTGTGTACACAACACAATCTTGGATTAGATATTATATTAACCTATTGCCTACTAGTGGTTGTAATCCCAATGGAGCTAATACAGTAAACGCCTGTTTATAGTGACGCACCTAAAGGAAAACAAGATAAGTGGCCACTGTAGACAGGTAACCTCTATAGACAGGCCCCCAAAGCATTGTTTTTCTCTGCAAGGGATCACTTTTAGCTGGCCACTATAGGCAGGTTGGCTGCTATAGACAGGTGACCACTACGACAGGTTTGACTGTACAATGTTACCAGATTTCTATAGGCAGTGGGTTATGGTTAGAGGAGAATATTCATGCAGCACATCATCATGCTTTGAATAAAAATCCAAGGGATAATAGCACCATGTCTCATCGCACTCGTACATGTGTATTAAAGGTAGATACAAGTCGTAAATATGAACTTATCATTCAAGTTGCTTTGTCACTAACTTTAAAAAACAATACTGCATGTGGCAATTGGCAAATCATTTTTATGCCTCCGTAACGAAGTAGCCGGAGGCGTTATGTTTTCGGGTTGTCCGTACGTACGTACGTATGTCCGTACGTCCCGTTCTCGTGATCGCGTTATCTCAAGAACCGATTGACGGATTCTCACCAAACTTGGTGTATGTATGTATCGTGGGGTGCCAATGAACTGATTAGATTTTGGGGTCATGAGGTCAAAGGTCAAAGGTCACAGGACTCATTATGTATGCAAAAATAGCTTGTGATCGCGTTATCTTAAGAAGTGATTGATGGATTTGCACAATACATGGTACATGTATGTATCTTGAGATGACAAATAATTTATTAGATTTTGGGGTCATGAGGTCAAAGGTTGCAGGGCACAATATATATATATATATGCTATATTAGCTTGTAATTGCAAAAATCTCACAAACGGAATGTAAGATTTCAATCAAACTTGGTACCTGAATGTATTCCAGGAAGCCATTGTAGCCATCATATTTTGGAGGTCATGAGGTCAAAGGTCAAGGGCACATGACTCATTATGCCAAAATAGCTTGTAATTGCAATATCTCAAGAACCAGTTGACAAATAACCATCAAACTTGGTGCCTATTTGTATCTTGGGGAGCTGATAAACTTATAAGATTTTGGGGTCAGTAGGTCACAGCTCATATGTATGACAAATTAGCTCATAATTGTGATATATATATCAGATCTGGTAGACAGATTACTATTAAGATTGAGTTGAAGAATTAATCTTTTAGTGCATGTTAATTTGGGCTTGATATAAATCACGCAATGGCGGAGGCATCATTTTCGACTGCGGTGCAGTCGAAGATCCATCTAGTTTTTGTATACATGTGTAAATTGTTTGTCGAGAATTTTTGATACAAACTTCGATCAGGGCTTTCCATCTTCGTGTTCTTGTTAATTACGTTGCAATGTCTATCTTTTTAAAAATACAATTTGTTGTTGAAGTTGGACTATATATAGTCGGAATTTACTTGGTCTGTCACACAAATGACTGTACAAAAGTTCAAGTGGTCCTTGTGGTTGGTTTCTGTCTAGGATCGTTAGCTGCAGTCTGCGGAAATTAAATTGTTGTAAAATTCAGAAAGCGTCCTTGTTCGAAACAGCAGTAACAATTTATTGCGACCCACTACAGTGTTTCTGTTCTTTGTATCACAACTGTCATCTTTTATAATACAATTTCTAGCTATTTTGTAGCCGTTTCATGAGATTTAATCCATAACCAGTTGATGTTATATGTGTAAATGCAGCTTCGTGAATGTTACATGTATGTTCATTTTTGGGTGCAAGATAAAAGCCAAGATTCAAGTCAGTTTCTCTGCACTCTTGAGAATTTTGATTTATATATTTATATAATTTTATGTTTGTAACTTTTATGCAAAAGTGAAATCTACATGTTTAAAGAAAAGCACATATTTTGGAACGCACATTATTCAAGGATTCGTTTGTAAGGGGCTTTATTTATAAATGACATTTTGCTATCAAATTGAATAGTAAAGATAAGATGAATGTTGTTCACCATAAGCTCAAGTAAATTATTATTTTGACAAGGACTTAAACACAAATGGTTGAGTAGATGCTGAGGCAAAAATATATTTTTTGTAATTTCATTATCTTTCTCACTTTTTATGATCATTATTATCATACAACAACACACTACCTTGATCATTCCAATTTTCATGATCAGAGGCCTAAGTCATATGGAAAATAATCCTCTTTTTAGAAAAGAAAACACCCCTATTCTTGGGCATTTATTAATGTTCAGTTAATTTGTGAAAAATAAAAGTGCCCCTTCAGTGTACAAAAGTGATAACTCTACGATCTGCTGTTATACCATAGAATTGGTTCCAAACAACTTGTCCTTTGGTTTGGGCTTTTGATAGTGGGTTGGACCTGGTCGATTGCCTTCTTAGCAACCATTAGGTGACACATTTTTGGCTTGCCTGACATTGTTTAGAACCAGCTACCTACATGTACATGTAGTATGTCAATGAATAGCTGGTACTTCAATACCCTATTAGGCTTCCTTTATAAGCATTTTGCCAATATTCCTATCTATTTGTTAAGCTGTGATTTACACTCCTTTGTACATGATAAGGGAACATAGTCCCATTTTGGTCATTTTTGAAATGTTCGTATTTCTATTATTTGAAGTATGAGTTGTATTGATATTGCTGATTTCAGTGTGAATAAAGAAGAATTTAGTACTTTGGAACTCCCAACCCCAATTCTTACTGTTATAAAACCCGACTGCATACTAATCCATTGTTGTAGGATTGAAAAGTTGTTAGTTAGTTTTAATTGTTTTATTACTTGTTAACTTTATTTGTAAAACATTACCATACTTAACATATAAAAATGCACTAAAATACTTTGAGTGTAAAGAGGCCCATTTATATTGACCCTAATATATGCTACAAGAAAGTGTAAAGGGATATACTTATTACATTACTGTGGTAAGGAAGGGTTTTATGTTAAGGAGAGTAAGCTTTATCTATAGTTCATCATTTCAAGATATATATATAAATATTAAATTCTAGGTAGAAGGCATTGTAAAAATTCAGAATCAAATTTTGATTTATAATAATATAAAAAGAAAAGAATGATGTATATGTATATTAAGTTTCCTGATTCTAGAGATTTTTGTTTTGTCTATCCACTCATTGTCACGAGAAAATAATATAAAAGTCATCCAATGTATGTATATACTTCTGTTAAATATTGATTTTTACCCTGGTATAGTATTTGTGACACAATAGTGTGCTTTCGGTTTGGGCCGGGATTGGAAGGGGAAGGAAGAAATCACTCAACTGAGAGATATAATAACCTGTAATATACTCCCGTCTTCATTAGTAACCGCTTTCGATACCGGATGGGGACGTTGATGGCTATTATAAAACAGCTCTGGTGAATTCTGTAACGTGATTGGTTAAATCCTGTCACGTGACTATTCATTAAATTTCCACAACATGCACGACCGTGCAAAACAGGGTGCAACCCCATATGCATTACTCGTTTTGGTTGCGCAACTTTTTGCACGGCTGTGACGTCACAATGCTTGTTTACATAGTTCGATCGAAGACGATCTTGCGAAAGTGATAAAAATATGATGGAAATTGCTTCAATTTTGTAAATTATCTGTTCTGTAGTAAATAATGTGTGCAATTTCGTAAATTATATGGTATGTGGTTTGATATTGGGAAGTCTTGGAATGGGAATGCATACAATTCTTTGATAATTCTCACTTTTAACGAGAAAATTTTCTGATTTTCGGCGACTGTGATTGATCTGCTGAGCACAGAGTCAAATTCAGTGAAGCGAGTGCAGAAGTGATGATTAATTTTGTAAATTCCTTAACAAATTCACACTCTAGAGAGTAGATAGACTGGGTTACTAATTGTGGCGAGTCTGTTTTCAATAATCCAGCAAAATGAAACAATCCGTGGTTGAGCTTAGTTTTATAAAACTAATAATACAACAGTCTTATTATCGTACATTGTGTAAATGCATGGACTCTCGGCTATGTTAGCTGTGCGCATGCGCACTCGGCGTTGCCTCGTGCACATCGCACAGATAACATAGCCTCGAGTGCAATGAATTTACACAATGCACTCTAGACAGTGTATTATTAGTATAGTGACGCATGCAGAGCGCATTTTGGTGCGCTAATTTGAAAGAGATGTACGTGTGCATATCAACACGGCAAGCACCAGGGCCAAATGTGCACGCGAATGTGGCGATTCAGCCCTTAACGTTGTGCAAAGCCAAAGGGAACTGATGTTAAATTGACAGAGCACGGTCCTGTTAGCGAGAAAGAGAACGTTAGCTTGAAGTACGCGCATGCGCAGATCGACTTTCTCGTTCGAGTGACCGTTCCCTTCTGTTACTGTCGCAAACCGAAAGCTCTCTAATGTCACGGCCAGTACAGCCCTTATAGGTGTGTGTATGATCGCTTTGACTTTTCAGAGTAACGTGTAGATAAGAAAGGGAGAGGGGCAGGGCGGGGTGGGCCGGAAAAGATAATTGTATTATTCTCTTTTATTTCCACAATGTGTGTGTGAATACATGTGTTACTTTTTTTTCCTCCTGATTTCTGTACCTTAAAAAGGCTAAAAAAAGTGTTCCCTGTTGATGTACGTGTACTGTAGGTGTTGCCATTTTTAGGACCAGATTTCTCGTCACGAAAATCACACAACTTTTAGACTACCATATGTAGTGAACTAATGGCTTTCTCCCTATGTTCTATGTAACTATACCCCACCATATCATGTTTAATATTGGACACACTCTTTGTATGGGGCTTGCAAATGTGCCACTTTCTTCATTGGCAGATTTGTATTTTGGGTGAGTTGTGGAAGCTTTGGGGTTTTTATAATATGCACAGCTTTTATTACAACTGTTCTACTAATGAGATTTGATATATAGGTGGCTGTGTTTTTGCAAGTATTTAGAGTAAAAACATTTTCTAAGTGCTGTCCTCTTGAACTTTTAGAGGACTTTATAGGTCTTCCTCATTATAATAACTCCTTGTTCTAATAACTCTTGTGAAATCCAAGGTAATAATGTACCGAGCACTTTGAGACCTAACTGTAATAATGGGCTATTCAGAAAAGGAATATTATTATCTTTATTACCCAGCTCAAACTAGTACAGGTGGGTATTTAATCCCACAATGTGAAGAATTCATAATTTGATATTCAAAGCTTTTCTATTCTCTTTTCTTCTGCCAATAATTTGACATGGACGAATGGTCAAGTACATTTGTCTTTTATAGTGCCCAGATAAATGGCACTAAACATACACTATGAATCATTATCATTACTACCTTCATCTTTTCTGGTGAATTTTGTATATTTTCTAAATAAAATTTTGATAATTAATAGTTTAATAATGTTTTGATACAAAATATTAATTGTTTACATTTTTAATTCATTATAGGAGAATGCGTTTCCTTTGTAAGTTAAAGCAAATTTCATATGAGATTGAAAACATATTTTTGTCCACATTTTTTGTTTCACGATTCATATTTCCACAGAACATTTTCCTCCTGTTAACCACTCATTATAATACTCCCTATATTTATGTGTTTACATTTGTGTGTAACTCTTCTAAATAAATGTTGATACGAATCATTGAATAGTAAAGTTGCTATAATAATGCGATCAATGATTAGGGGCAACTTGAACCAAAAATAGAAGAATAACAAGATAAGAATGACTTGTACATTTATGTCAATCTACTGTAATTAATCCGTGTATGGTATTTAACCACATTTTTTTTTTGTAAAGAAATTACTAATAAACTACATCCATGTTCTGTCATTTCTGGGGGTGTTTCACAAAGATTCTAAGTTGAACTTTACTCTTAAGTTGGACCTAAACAGTTATGGAAAGCCATTTGTAGCCTTGGAATAAAACATATTCAAAGGCAACAAACAAAATATATGAGTATTTGAGACTTCCACAAAACAAAAAAAATCAATTATTTTAAGGCTCCTTGGTAACAATACATATAAATGATTTTTTTATCAAACTTTATCCTTTTTCAAAATATCAGTTTCAACAATTTAAAAAAGAAACTAGCGGCTTTCCATAGTTGTTAGGTCCAACTTGAGAGTTGAGTTCAACTTAGAATCTTTGTGGAACACCCCCCTGATCTACTTTGTAGATGATGATTAAAAGATTATATTTAATTTCTGCATATGTACATGTACATGTATAATGGAAAAGAAAGTTTCTATCATGTAAGAAAAGTAATACGATGATATGTGCAGGTCTCTTTTTATATCAAATTTCTTTGCATCATTTAGAAAAGGTGTACATTATATAAATATATATATATTATACAAAAATTTTCATCTACAATAGTTTTTTTTCTGTTTTTTGGGGGTAAAAAAATAAAATGGTAATAAATCTTGTAAAAATCTGTTTCCATTTCTATCTTTTGTGTGTGTACATTGTCAATTCTGTTATTATAGATTTTGTTGATGTTCCTTTTTTGTCTGATTTTGCATTGCAGAAGGATGTAATTGATAGAAAGAAATAGGGTTAGTACCTGGGTAGTGTTTTACAAAGATTCTATAAAGTTGGACCTAACAACTACGGAAAGCTATTAAGTTTTTTTGTAAAATTGTTGAAACAGTTCTTTTAAAAAAATGCATACATTTTTGATAAAGCTCAGTAGTCAGTAGTATTTTTTTGTATTATCAAGGAGCCTTATAAAAGGGACTTAAGTAACATTGTCAAAATTCTCAAAATCCAATTGGAATTCTAGCGGTTCCCTCATACCTTGTTGTATTTGTATTAACAATAAAAGCATGGGACAGGTTTTGTTTTTATGCCTCCGCCAACGAAGTGGCCGGAGGCATTATGTTTTCGGGTTGTCCGTCCGTCCGTCCGTCCGTCCGTCCGTACGTACGTCCGTACGTACGTCCGTCCGTCCGTCCGTACGTACGTCCCGTTTTCGTTCTCGCGATATCTCAAGAACCAGTTGACGGATCAATTTCAAACTTGGTATGAGTGTACATATTGGGGTGACAATGATCTGATTAGATTTTAGGGGTCATGAGGTCAAAGGTCAAGGTCACAGGACTCAATATATATGCAAAAATGCCTCGTTCTTGCGATATCTCAAGAACCAGTTGACGGATCAATTTCAAACTTGGTATGAGTGTACATATTGGGGTGACAATGATCTGATTAGATTTTAGGGGTCATGAGGTCAAAGGTCAAGGTCACAGGACTCAATATATATGCAAAAATGCCTCGTTCTCGCGATATCTCAAGAACTGGTTGATGGATCAAATTCAAACTTGGTGTTAGTGTAGATCTTGGGGTGGCAATGATCTGATCAGATTTTGGGGTTCATGAGGTCAAAGGTCAAGGTCACAGGACTCAATGTATGTGCAAAAATGCCTCGTTCTTGCGATATCTCAAGAACCGGTTGACGGATCAATTTCAAACTTGGTATGAGTGTACATATCGGGGTGCCACTGATCTGAGTAGATTTGGGGGGTCATGAGGTCAAAGGTCAAGGTCACAGGACTCAATATGTATGCGAAAATGGCTTGTAATGGCAAAATTTCAAGAACTGAATGTCAGATTTCAATCAAACTCGGTACCTGAATGTATCATAAAGAGTCAATGTAGCCATAAAATGTTGGGGTCATGAGGTTGAGGTCAAGGTCACGGGACTCATTATACATGCATGCAAAAAAGCTTGTAATGCCAAAATCTCAAGAACTAAATGTCAGATTTCAATCAAACTTGGAACCTGACTGTTTTTTATGGAGCCATCAAAGATTGGGGTCATATGGTCAAGGTCACAGGACTCAAAATATATGAACAATATTTTTAAAAATTTAATCAGTGCATGTTAATTTGGGCTTGATATTAAAATCGCGTGATAGCGGAGGCATAATTTTCGATTGCGCGCAATCGAAGATCCATCTAGTTTCAAATTTCCCTTTCGTTAAAAAGATATTTACGATTGAAGTGTTCAGATGTTAAATTATCCACTGGACCACGAAAACCTTGTACAAAAGGAGTTAGTGAATATCACTTTGCAATTTTGCTCATTACTCGGCCATATAATGTCCATTTAACTTGAAAATTTCACACAACATCCAGTGGACATATCAGATAAAAACAATATACATTGTATCCACCACTCTTCACTTTTTGCACATTTCAACAAAGTTACTAGATCCCTTTAAAGTTATATTGATATAAAACAATTTTTTTTATTGATATAAATTTTTGTAGGAAGTCTCAAAAACTTGTGTTTTTTGCTTTTGAATATGGTTTATTCCAAGGCCATAAATAGCTTTCCATACTTATAAGGTCCAACTTAAAATCTTTGTGAAGCACCCCCCGGTTAGTGTCACTTCACATTGGCTGTGCATATGTGACTGCTTACCCCAAAACCCCCAAAAAGTCGCGGTATATGATTCTCTGCTACGAGCTAAAGTATGTAATTTTTGCTGAAAAATCTAATTTTATAAATTTACTTTACCTGAAAGCATAATCTTTCCTCTATCGACTGTTTCAAATTTTGAGTCTTAAAACGAAGCCAAAGTTGAGTAATGAGCAGTTTTCTAGGCTCCTCCGCACTACGCGCCTGAGTGACCCTAATCTTTAGAGCCTCTTTTCTCCTCATTCTGTAAAACTAGACCTTCCCACTCTCCTACATTTAATCGCTTTGTTGATTAGGTTCGGAGTGTCCAAATTTGATGAGTTATATATCATTTTAAAGCTTAGTGTCTACTCTTTCCAGCTAGATAAAAAAATCCAAATTCATGTTTGTCAACTTTTTGGGGGTTTTGGGGTAAGCGGTCACATATGCATGTTTGTTCACAAGTTCATGAAAAAAGGGGGTCATTTTGGCATGTGAACATCAAATGTTCGTCAAAAACTCAAAGGGTATATATTTCATGCTAATTTTCGCGGAGATGAGAAAAAAGGGAACAAATTTCATGACAATCTTTGCGAAATGTAAACAAGGGTACCTTTTTGTGGAGGGCCACAATATATTTTGCTTGTGTACTAGTCTTTAAAAAGGGGAATTTTTGTAAAAGTGTACTTGAAATACAAAAATAGGGTTATTTTTATATTACCAATTTGTACCAGTTTGTGGGTTAAAAAGGGGGATATAATTTGCCTGAAAAATAAACATGAAATGCCACTAATAGGGGGTAATTTGTTCACTTCGCTAGCAATCATGTGTTACAGCTGTGAATGATTTCTTTGCATATTTTGTCTGCTTGTTTTGTATGACATGTATGCACATTCTATAATGTCATGCCTAAGTTTGTTTATTAGCCAGTGGCCAAGAGCATGATCAGGACCCAGGACCAGTCCTAGTTCCACTGATGTCTAGATATGCTTGTGTAATCCATAACGGTTGAATGAGTAAGGGCAGTATGTGTGCTCTGCTACGTTCTGTTGATTTGTATGTTATTCTAGCATATTGACATCGATGAGTTAGAGCCAATGATGCTAATTATCATGGTAAATGTCGCTGGTCCGTAATCGGGGCCCTATAGACCCAGGTCAAAGCAGCATCTGTTGTTTGCATATGAAGTGACACCACTAGGGGTTAGTAATACCTAGGTGTATATATAATTACCTGAGATAACACACAACATTTGTCCAAACACTCATAGGCATACATGTTTGCTCTCCTATACAGTGAACCTCTTTATACAGAGCTCTGGGCCCCGCAACATAAAGATTCACGATAAATAGTATGATTCATCGATTGATCGTACAATCAATCGTACAACCAATAATCAATAGACCGCTTCTGTAATGTATGCAATGCGTATGACGTAAGACTCCCCGTTGGCAAGCTGAACAATAGTAACTAGGTCCTGCAAGCTAAGTTTGCCGGAGCATACGCATACGCATATTATTTGCATACATTACAGAAGCGGTCTATTGTACGATTAATCATGAATCTTTATGTTACAGAGCCCAGATATAACGAAACCCAGTTAAAGTTCAAACAGATAATAAGGTTATTTTCACGGTCCCAGGGACCTCCTCATAAAACAAGGTTCCACCGTTCACAGTGGAACCTCTTTAATGAACTCTGTTATAACGAACGAGGAACCTGATAAAGCAAAGTTATTTCACAGGTCCAGGTTCTATGTATTGTATTATTATTTTAAGCCCTGATACAAGATACGGTATCTGATATAATGATATATATAATGATATAATATGAGGTCCTCGTTATAACGAGGCTCCACTGTATATAACACAACTCTACATTATCTCCATCCTGGCGTAGTCTTTGAATGATTCCCATTTTTGATGACCCAGTGAAAAGGTCAAAATGTTGAATGTAAGATTCGGTTCTTTTGTTGTAAGGGCTGACTAGCCAGTGCTAATTTGAGCCCCTCAATATACCTTACGAATCAACAGAAAGACATACCGCATAAAAGCACACACCTCAGCTGGAATTCACAAACGGGGTTCACGTAAACCGTGCTGTAAGCCATGGTCTACATCTATGAAGTGCTGTTCGTTATTATAAATATATAACATGCATATAACCAGGGGGTGTTTCACAAAGATTTTAAGTTGAACTTAACTCTAAGTTGGACCTAACTATTATGGAAAGCCATTTGTAGCCTTGGAATACAAATTATTCAAAAGCAAAAAAAGCAAGAATTTCAGACTTTTCATAAATGTTGCCTCAAGTATATGAAATCACCTTGATAATAGAAATAATAATGATTTTAATCAACATTTTATGCTTTTTAAAAAGGACTTTGACCAAAAAAAAAAAAAAAATGATGGCTTTCCATACTTTTTAAGTCCAACTTAGAAAGTTCAACTTAGAATCTTTGTGAAACACCTGACTTGTGAAATTACCTCGCTATATCAGGTGCCTCATTAACAGCTCGTAATAAAGAGGTTCCACTGTATAAGCTAAATATCATCAAATAAAACAGTCATTTGTTTTGTTTTCACTCTTTTTATTGATATGAACACTTTATTGGTTCCATGTACAAATATGCACACTAAAAAATAAATTAGTGAATAAGGTTGAATACTATAAGCAACTGTCATATATTGGACGGAATGATAACAAAATGATATATCGCTCCATACTACATGTATTAAAAGTTTCAAAGCACATACTATTTGTTATTATTCATGTAAATAATACATTTGTGCCTCGCCATCCGCAGAGGAGCCAGAAGTCGCAAGATGTCGAACCTCAGAAATCACGATTGATTTGAAATTGCATGAAAAAGTGAAAAAAATCCAGAAAATCAACTTTGTCGACTTCTGGTTCTTCTACGTAGGACGGGTCACATTTATGAGCAAACAGTAAGTATCAGATAAATAGGAATGTTTGAGACAAGAATGTTTAGGAGAAACTTGAGGCGAATCACACTCATTTTAAAAGCCAAATTAAAAGTATTTAACACAAAATTTAAAGGGATCTTGTAACTTTGTTGACATCTGCAAAAACTGAAGAAGGGTTGATAATATGTCAAATCCGAACACCATAAATTTCTAGAATTAATAAATAAAAGAATTTTGGAAAACCAAAACCTGCTTCATGCCTGTTTTTTTGTATTGACAATAGAAGCATGGGACAGGTTTTGTTTGTTTTTAATTTCCCTTTCGTTTAACAGATATTTATGATTGAAGTGTTAAGATATTAAACTATCCACTGGTCGAAACCATGTACAACAAAGTAAGTGCAATAAGTTAGTGAATATCGCTTTGCATTTTCGCTCATTACTCGGCCATATAACATCCATCTAACACAAAGTTTTAACACATTACTCAGTGTACATATCAGATCACAACAATACACATTGTATCAACCATTCAGCACTTTTTGCACATGTCAACAAAGTTACTAGATCCCTTTAAACAAACAAAATCACTTCAAAAGAATTACCTGAAGCTGGTGTTAATTTTCAAAATCAGTAATTCATCTGTTTATCAACTTTGCAAAATAAAACTACATGTAAGAATTCATTATTTTCTTTGTTCCACCAGGGAACAAATATTTCAAATAATTTTAAACATATATACAATTTGTCGCACTACAAACTATTTTACATTACATGCACAGTTATACAAAGCAGTTTACAATGGATTTCAGTATAAAAGAAACGTTACTGAGAATGGGAGTAAAAGAAAATTTAAAAATTTCATACGACATTCACGCGACACTGATCCTTCTAGTCTGCAACTTCTGCTTCAATGCCAAATGATTCCAGTTATAATGTCCCTGTATTTTATGTTATAATATCCCTGTAACACATTCCTGTAAGAGCCACAAATTGGCATTTTGTGGAATGCATGAAATGTGGCTATAATGTGGCTATTCTGTGGCAATTTTGTGGCTAATCGGAGGCTATACGTGGCGATACGTGACAATACGAGGCAGTTGTGGGTATTCACGCCACTTACGGGAAGGCAGTGCAAAAATGATGACACACGCAGTACCCCGGGGTACCGTTGTACCCCGGTATCCCGCATTGTGTAGCGCCATCTTGTGTCCACTCGAAGTACAACCGTATTGCGTTGTGCATGCAGTGCAGCGCGCGATTGTATGCACGCTATACCCACAGTACAGCCCTAAAAATTAAATAAATAATTAAACAAAATGGCGGATTTTCGTCTGGTACCCCAGGGTACCGTTTATGTCATCAAATGTCAAAATGTTCAAAATTCTGCAATGACATGGCTATTGTTATCAGATCTGCCTTCCCTCAAGTGCCACGAAAACACAGTTCTGCCACGTATTCTGCCATGGAATAGCCCCGTTTTATTGCATTCCATCAAAATGCAAATACGTGGCTCTTACAGGAATGCTTTAAGCCCACCGCACACTACACGATCCGAGTCCGATCCGACGAACAACTGAGTATCTGAACTACAAAGCCATGCGCGCATATTACATGGATGTAGTATTGTTCAGATACTGAATCGTTCGTCAGGAATGTGTGACTGAGACATTAGGCTGATGAAGATGTGTGGATACAAATCAGACAGAGCCTTCCTACTGCAAGTAAAAAATGTGTTACGTTGTCTGACTTTGTTTACATTTTTGTTTCTAAAACTCAAGGTGATAAAGAAATACCTTAATTAAAGCCCCTACCATGTCTTCATACATATATGGGGGGTGTTTCACAGAGATCCTAAGTTGATCTTAGCACTAAGATGGTCTTAAATATTATGGAAAGCCATTAGTGTCTTGAAACATTTTTGTAAAAGTTATGTTGAAATGCTTAAAATGTATTCAAATCATATATACTTTCTAATTATCAAAGAGATTTCATGAATTTTATGTGAAGATTACGAATCTCTTTGATAATTAGAAAATATATATGATTTGAATCAACATTTTATGCATTTCAACATAACTTTGATAAAACTGTTTCAAGACACTAATGGCTTTCCATAATATTTAAGACCATCTTAGTGCTAAGATCAACTTAGGATCTTTGTGAAACACCCCCCAGGTGGCTTCCAGCTCAATTTTAAAGGGGACCACCACGCAAAGAACAACACAGGGATATATGTTTAGGTACCGTTGTTTGATATCAAATAGATGTCCAATACTTCGCAAAGGGTTGTTTTTTTCAAAAACATTGGAATTAATCACTGAAAACTCACAGAACAAACCAGGACGTTGGGTCCATTAGCGCCCCAATCTATACCCATGTATGTTTAGAAGCACGGTAGATGTGTACCTCCTAGATCCTAGATATCGTGATAGGTTTTCAAATTATATTATTTGTCTGGAAAACAATTTTTCTGAACTTGTTGGTGGAATGGACAACTAAAACTGTTACGTTCCATTCATAAGAATATTATTTTTGGATGGTGGTTCCCTTTAATAGCCATAGATCACACCCATATACTATAGCTAGTGAAAGCTACAACAGGGCTCATCCTCTTGTAGCTCTGTGCACTTTACATGATCATAACATAACATTTTTTTCAAAAGTAATGTTTCAGCTTTCAATCGTATACCAAAATCATTGTACCATTCTTCTGAATGATGTGTGAAAATTTCAGAGAAAATGAACACTGTTTACCCATCACATTTTGTGATGTATAAGGCGCAAATCCCACTAATTATTGGTAGATGAAATAAATTACATTCTAAGACTATAAGGCACTATATAAATATATTATATACAGTATAACATAAATATAAATGAACATTTACACATTTACACAGTAACTATCTCAAGGCAGGAGAGGGGGTCAAATATCGGTTGCTACCATCATCACCATGTGAACCTGCGGCTGTGACCTCTGACCTTGCTGTTGCCATGGGTGTTGCTGTGGGCGTGGCCATCATTGCCTGTCGTGATTGGCTGCGGACCTCCTCAATTTGATGCATATGCTGTTGGTGCTGGTTCAAGTATTGTGCCGTTCTCTCGCGAGATTGTCGGATGAAATCTGCACTGAGTTGGAACACATCTGTGAAAAAGAACAAAATAATATTTTAAAGATGTTATAACTTGCTTTATAATTATCTCAAAACCTACTTTTGCAGGGATAAGTTCACTTCTATCATTATCCTCATCGTGATCATACTCATGATCATGATCATCACCACTATCAGCATCATCATTCTCTTTCTTGTCCTCCTCATCATCACTCTCATCTTCCTTCTCCTCTTTTTTCTTCATCATCATCGTCATCATCATCATATTCATCATCATCATCACCATCGTCATCATTGACATCGTCATCATCACCATCATCATCACTATCATCATCCTCCTCCTCCTCATCCTTATCCTCATCATCTTTATCAAAATCACCATAACAACCATCAAAATGATCTTCATCATTGTTGTCATCACCACCATCACCACCACCACCATCATCGTCATCATTGCCATCACGGCTGGGGAAGATGCTTTACATAGAAACATAGGATTCCCGTTCTACTGAGAAAGTCATCAATGTAGCTCAGAATGTGCTGAAAGCTTACAGTGAACACAAAGGATTAACAATTTCAGAAACAATTACAGCAACTGAACTGAGTAAGTTTCTTCGATCATTTTATGCGGAGGTTCGTAGATCGAATGGTGAATTGTACAGTAAGCGCGCGGTCCATGATAACACTGCGATATGGATTGCAGAGACATTTTGACTACATATCTGGACAGAGACCAGTCTAGTAATAACTGGATTTTTCAGCATTTTCGTGTTACAATCCAAACTTTTGCTGTGGAGTTGGAATTTGGCGTTTACTTTAGTTGAGCTTGTTCCTGTTTAGAAATACTGTACAGTTGGATTTCACCACAAATTTGCGGATTTCTTAACATCTGACACTGCCATCGGAATCAAGAAAGCAAACTAAAAATGGTGAGTCGGCACAATTCTCTATTATCTTTATTTTGTCTATTTATCTTGATTTGTATCTATATAGGTCATCATAATATAACAGATATTGACTTTTTCCTTCGGGAACCATATAACATTTCATTTCCCTTAGGGAGTTATATTTTTGTCTCGGAATACTATATTTTTCCTCGGCGCTACGCGCTTCGGAAAAATATGATGTCCCTCGACAAAAATATAACTCCCCTCGAGGATCTCAAATGTTATATTGCCCCTCTAGGCAGTCAATATCTGTATAATAGTAGCTGCGCTATATAAATGTTCATATTATTATTATTATTATTATACTGACCATCAATATTTGCATCGGCCTGACCAGTCTGCTCCTCTTCTTCCTCCGTCTCCTCATCATCCTCCTCCTCCTCGCTGGACACAGGGTGACCTGCCAATCGCTTCTCTTCACTCGTCAGCATCTCCCCATCCAGCTGCTTCAGGTTTGGAAGCGCAGCTAGGATCTGTGTTCTGGCAATTTGGTAATAATAATAATATAATAATAGACATTTATATAGCGCATATTGCAAAGAGCCTCTAAGCGCTTAAACATATTTACATAAAAATTAACAAAATTAACAAAACTTAATCTTTAGAGTATAAACATACATATTAACAAAATTAACTATCACGAAAGGCTAACTTAAACAAATGAGTTTTAAATCTCAATTTAAAAGTATTAAAAGTATTTTAAAAAGTATTTAAAAGTATACAAATTGATTAAAGGGGAACCCCTTTGTAACGAGGTCCTTGGGACCAGGAACATTACTAAGTTGTTATATCAGGGCCCAGTTGCAGAAAGAATGGCAATCGATTGTAAGTTACAATTAATTGTAAGTAAAAAATAGTGCTGTAACTGACCTTGATGATCGGATCGATTGATCGGATCGGCAAAATTGTATTGATTATCGAAATCGGATCGCAGATCGGATCGGATACGGCTAAAAAAAAAAATGTAAAAAAAAATAGAAGACTAATTAGTCTTCTATTTAGTATTCATTTATATTCCCAAAATATGTTTTTGGGGGATAATTTTCCAAAGAAAAAAAAAACGGATTTTTTCTTTCTTTTTTTTTGCCGAACCGATCTTCCGATTTTTTCTGCATGATCGGAAATCGGCAAAAACAGTCCGATCATGTATGATCGGATCATGATCGGCATGCCGATCCGATGATCGGTTACAGCGTTAGTAAAAAAATACACGTATTTGAACCAATCAGATTTGCGCATTTGGTCACATGATCTGACAGGAAATTAATTGCAACTTTATAATCGATTGCATCTCTTTCTGCAACGTGGCCCTGGTATCTTGTTATATCACGGTGAAAAAACCCCCAAAGAATACATAGGGCTGGGACCATCAAAATAACCTTGTTATAAAAGGGTTTTGTTATATCAGAGATCTCTATAAGGAGGTTCCATTGAATCATATTAGAAGAGATACTCGAGTACTGAACTATTCTGATAAATTGTGCTGTGGGAGTATCTATTTGTGAAAATTCAATGTGAAAGTCCCTTTAAAGATTGTCATGAATGGAAATGCTACACAGCGGTTTGCCATTTGTAACAAGGCTAGTTTGTACGCAGTACATAACATTGAGCCAGTCTGTATTTTGCATCATGCACAAGTCGGATTCATGAATCTGACCAACCTTTAATTTAATTCAAATCTCCAGTTCCCAATATAGTGATTAAGATAAGGACACAAAGTATTTATTCATTCAGTCATTCAAATTTTTAATTTTACAGTCGTTGCATTTTAAAAACAAAATGAATATCTAACATAATCACCTCAATAAGAACTTGCCCAGGGCCACCAAATGTCAACTTCAGGATTCAACTAGATTTAAATAAATACTAAATCTCACTTCACGACTCGGCAACAAAATATAATTTCTAGGGAAGGGGAGGAGTGGTCAATCAAATACTAGTTTTGCCAACAAACATTTGGAGAGTCTTGATTTTTATCAGCCATCATGAAAAAAGAAGATGATTGGGCCTCGCTTACCTGTAGTCTGGTGACTGAGTACAGGGGTTGTTTCTCAGATCAAGGAATGCCAAAGACTTGGGAAGCTCATCTGAATAGGGAAACAAAAATACATAGAGTAATTGCCATAACAACATTGTTGTCAACTGCTGGTCTTTAATTAAACAAATAAATTAATAGTTTACATGGTACTTTTGTAACCTTTCTGATTGACCTGTATCAAGGCTTCTTATCCTGTTTTCTTAGTTGTGAGATGTCATTAAACTTGTGGTTTATTTCTAAGGTGCTTTTGAGGGGAAGAAGGCATTAGAGGATGGGTACAATAGATCAGGAGGGGCAGTTAATATATTTTTAAAAATCCTAACCCCAATCCAAAGCAGGGGCACTATTTGGTTCAGTTTGACTATACCTGCATCAAGGTCTGTTATCCTGACAGATTGATAAGCTTTAAGGTAACCAGGGGGTGTTTCACAAAGATCCTAAGTTGAACTTAACTCTAAGTTGGACTTAGAAATTATGGAAAGCCATTAGTTTCTTTGAAGCAATTTTGAAAATTGTTATTTTAAAAGGCATAAAATGTTGATTCAAATCATATATATTTTCAATTATCAAGGGGATTTCATGTTCTTGATGTAAAATTTATAAAGAGTCTAAAATACTTGCATTTATAAAGAGTCTAAAATACTTGCATTTTCGCTTTGGAATATATTTTATTCCATAAATTTTAAGTGCAACTTACAGTTAAGTTCAACTTGGGATCTTTGTGAAACACCCCCAGTCCTTACATTTGTATAAGGCAATGTTCAAAATTACCACAGTGGCCACTAACAATTAGCTCTGGGCCACCTAATTTCACTGATGCTCAAATTCCACTAGGCAACCAAATATAACCAAATTTGTAATGTTTTTTTCTTTATTTGGGGGCCACCAGATTCAGGTTTCAGGCCAGTAGAATGTGACAAATCTTGTTTTTACTTGGGGAGTGCCTGACTGGGCTACAAGGCAAACAAGTTCATTTCTAGCATTGTTATAACAAAGGGAATTACTGGAGCATATCGACTGTACCTGCATCAAGGTCCGCTATCCTATTTTCTGACAGATCGAGTAGCTTCAAGGAGTCCAGAATCTTCAGGTTCTCGATCCGTCTGATCTTGTTTCCAGCGAGTGTGAGAAACTGCAGCGATGTCATGCACTCGAGGTTCTCAATCCGCTCAATGGAATTCTGGGAAATGAAATTAAATGAAAATAAGAAATTATGATCTGTAGAAATGGCTGATCCACTGGTCTTCTTCCAGGGTCGAGAGCATGATAATTGAGTTTATATGTCATCTATCCTGGGTGGCAGATTTTAACAACTGAGCCTGATTTTCATGATGCTTTTGACTGAAACTCTGGCATCTGTGTTCTTGGAAATTTCCATTAAATGAAATGAATTGAGAAATAATCCAATGTGAAATCATCAATCTGAAATTAATTTATACAGAATTTAAAGCATTACACAATCAACTATTTTTCTTGGAAATATTGCATGAAAAAAAACTAACGCCCCCCTTTTTTCATCACACAAAAGCCTATGGATAGCACAAACTCGTTGCTCCTTACTAGCTATGGAATCATTTTTCTTAAACTGAGAGAGAGGCCCATGACATTAACTCTATTTACTCATCAACCAATGAAGGTCATTTCTAATCCTAATCCTAATCCAGTGCTCGAAATTAGCATATGCCCGCTGGCCCAGGGCCACTAAAAATTAGCTCCGGGCCACCAAATTTCATTGATCCTAAATTCTACTGGCCCGTTGGAGCAACAAAATTTAACAGAATTTGTTGTTTTTCTTTCTTTGGGGCCACCAGATTTAGGTTTCGGGCCACTGAAAGTTAAACAATCTTGTTTTTCCTTGCCCGACTGGGCCAGAAGGCAAAAAGATTAATTTCTAGCATTGCCTAATCCTTAACCAAACCCCAACTTTGATTAAAGTGATAACATGGAGATAGACCCTCAGTGCAATCGTTGATGAAACTAATTATGTCATGACACTCAAAACTGTGATGTGGCTAAGCTTTCTACCTGGTGAAGATAGAAGTGACAGGACTCAGTAGCCGGACACGTTTTCAAGGTCGTTCAGTTTTCATAGACAATGAACTAAGCCTGGGTCGGAACGGACGGAATACCGGAATCCGTCCGGTGTGTGCGTGTTCCGGTTTTGTTTTCTCCATTCCGGTATTCCGATGAAACAATGTAATACATAAAGAATATCTTAATAATATCATGTATGTTTTATTAAATCTTACCAATCATAAATGAGAAGGTCTTGGACATTTTCGTGAAGCATTTATTAGTGTTCCGTGAATGGCGATTCTCGTACTCTATCTATCTATAATACTGTACTAATGAGTTTCGCATAGAGCTGAATACTGTATAAGTCTGTGGTACATGGTTACGCATTGTCTGTATTGCGCTCCGTATCTACATCGCTCCCATTCGCTTGCGTGCAGGTTATCGGGTCTTTTTTTCTTACGCGAGATCCATCAGCCGGGGACTTCCCCAATTCCCGGCGGATGGATCTCGCGTAAGAAAAAAAGACCCATAACCTGCACGCAAAGTATACGAGTGATTTGGCGGGCTGTATCGGAGCATTAGTACCGATAGAGGGCGGACTGGATGTCAACGTTTGAGAATCGTTTGATCCATGTGCAGTATTACGTACATGTGTAGTATGATACACGTACGGGTGACATGGTACGGCGCAGCTCTGACTGATAGCAGCTGCATGACTGTGCGGGGCGCGCCGGGGGAGCTAGTCTACGCTACGACGTCGATCGTATGCCGTACTCTCCGCACCGCGCGCTAGATCGGCTGTCATAATAAACGCAGCGGATTTCTTGTCGTTGTAAGTTGCATTCGACATCGTCTTTCTTGTACTTTTTTGTCATTTGTTTTCTTCTGATAGTTTTCTACTACAAAATATGAATTTTTGAGGAAAAAGAGGTTTTCCGCGATTTTCCGTTTCAAATGGTCAATTCCGCGACCGCGATCGCGGAAAATCAGTGCCTCTACTTCTAGTGCGTGTTCGTTCCGTATCATTCATTGGCAGGTTTTTTTTTATCGGAATACCGGATTCCGACCGGCACAACACCGGCGGATTCCGGAACAAAAAAATTCTGACATGACTCAGGCTTACAATGAACGTGCTATCAGTACAAAAGTACCTGCTAGACATGCTTTGTCTATGCATTGCCTAAGGCACACAAACAGTATAGTAATGTGGCTATTTTATCTACCTGCTGGAGGTAGAGGTTGGTGACGGGACCCAAGAATTCCAGGTGGTCGATCTCAGTGACATTCTCTCTGTCCAGACGTACGTGGGTGAGCTTCATCAGACCTTCAATGCTAAGCAAGGTGAGACAAATATTTTATGTTACATTAAAGGGATCTAGTAACATTGTCCAAATCCACAAAATCTAGCTAGTGGTTTCCTCGTACCTTGTTGTATTTGTATACAAGAATGGAACAGATTTTGTTTTTTCGAGTTTCTCTTTTGTTAGAAAATTGCTTACGATTTAAGTGTTCGGATTTTTAACTTTCCACTGGATAGTCTTTACTGTGTACAAAGTCTGTGCAATGAGTTAGCAAATATCACTTTGATTTTTCGCTCATTACACGGCAATACAACATCCATTTAACGTGAAATTTTCACACAATACTCGATCTCAGAAATATTAGATACAAAGAAGGCGATAGCCGTAAAGTGTCTCGCCCACTTGCGCACATTCATGCAACATTGGACCTCATTTGACCTTTGACCCCAGAATATCATGGAGGCCAATATAGGGCACCTACCAATCAAGTTTGGTTACAAACGGATGCAGGGTTGAGAAGTTATCAACCCTAATAGACTCTTGCACGTAAAATTTCACATTGGACCTTTGACCCCAGAATATCATGCAGGCCAATATAGGGCACCTACCAATCAAGTTTGGTTACAAACAGAAGCAGGATTGGAAAATTATCAACCCTAAAAGACTCTTGCAGGTAAAATTTCACATTGGATCTCATTTGACCTTTGACCCCAGAATATCACGGAGGCCAATATAGGGCATCTACCAATCAAGTTTGGTTACAAACAGATGCAGGGTTGGAAAGTTATCAACCCTAATCTACTCTTGCAGGTAAAATTTCACATTGGCCCTCATTTGACCTTTGACCTACTTATGTGACCTTTGACCCCAGAATATCATGGAGGCCAATATAGGGCATCTACCAATCAAGTTTGGTTAAAAACAGATGCAGGGTTGGAAAGTTATTCAAATTTTATTAAGCGTCACGGACGGACGGACGACGGACGACGGACGACGGAGGACGGACGACAGACGGACGCAATTTGGATCCCTTAGTCTCCCTCCACCTTCGGTGCGCTCGACAAAAATACACATTATAATACCAACCATTCATCACTTTCTGCACATGCCAACAAAGTTACTAGATCCCTTTAAAGGGGTAGTTCAGTTTTGGTAGAGAGGGCGCTGCACAACACAATTTGTTCGTGAGGTAATGAAAAACTGAGTGTCGAATTTGAAAGAACATGCAATTTTAATGGCAGAATAAACTTGATTTGGTCAAAATCAGTTCAGAAATGGCTGAAATATGAATAAATACGATGATTTTTTGAATTTTTTTTTTAAATGCTTACACTTTTTCAAAATTTTCAAAAGCATTTTTTTAATAGTTGTTGATGATCTCTCTATTTAATCATTATTTCAACAAAACATTACATGCATAATTTTGTATGAAAAATGGTAGAAATCAATGCCTTATTAGAGAGCGCCCTCTTGTGTTTTAATGGCGCTTTTTGAATGATAACAGGCTTTTTACTTTGTATTTTTGTATTTTGTATACCTTTCGAGCATGGTGGGGATATAAATATTAGTTTTTAATCTTACTGTGCAGGTTCTGGTTACTAAAGTTCAGCCTTACCAAAACTGTACTACCCCTTTAAGGGGGTGCTATACGTAATCTTAACAAAAATCACAAATGGTTACTGTTACGGCATAATTTACATTACGAATCAATACGTTGTTATTAGCCTTGAAAATTTTTCGGTGAAATTTGATACCTCGACCACCTTATTTGCATATAATAGAAATAATAAGAAAATAATCCTTTTCATCTTACATCAAAACTATAAGAGATTTTTACTTCAAACTTTTAGATAATAATCTTTTACGTATTATTGAGGTTATCTCTTGAGCTTTTCTTTTTAAGTGACTCCTTTGTAGATATATGGGATTAATTATGAATATTATATCTAATTAACCTTATTATATATCCATCATTCCAATATCTTCTAAACTAAGGGGGATTTCAAAATTTCCTCAATACATTTACTAAATCATCATCCAAACACTCCACAGTCAAAATTTGACATGAATCCATTAATCCATGGCACCACAGCAGCAAAACTAAATTAGCCATGCATACAAAAAACACTGAGAAAAAACAGAGGAAAACATAAGACATTTTAAAACTTGACTGCATGTTGATTTCAGAGCGCTCATGCTAGTGTAAAGAGGCAAAGTTGTTCTGAATAATCTGAATAGATTATACCTATAGATGGCAGCATTCATATTTAGAGGTTATATGGTCCTCCCCCTACTGCATACCAAAGGAATGGTGACAAAAATAATGAAATTAAAGATTTTATAGAGCCTTTAGAGGTTTTTCCGGAATCATGCATTCAAAATTTAAATTCCTGTTTCAAGGTCATAGTTCAAAATGAATTATATTAATACAAAAATGTAACTTTTTTGGCAGTTCTCGATTGAATTTCTGCCTGAAACTTGGTAATCATGTAGAAAACATATCAACCAACTCATTTATGCAGAAAACTGAAAAAACTTGTCAGATTGATTTTTTTCACGTATTATTACGTATAGCACCCCCTTAATCATGTAGAAGGAAACGTTCAAATGCTATTAAGCGAGGGTAAACAAATATTTCATTTTTTAACTCCCTAAGTGCCAAATACATGAATGAAAGCTTAGTCTGCGGTGCTTTCTGCATGACAACGCACATCGATAATAGACCCTGCCTAGACAATATAGTATATAAACGAAGCTTAAAACTACAAACTACAGCAAAACTCTGTTACACTCTGTGCAATTGCATTCAACTGAAGCATTTGTATTCATGAATAAATACAACAAATTCAATCATAACTTGTTATTACTTTTTATTGTCCTATTTTTATGCAATTATGTCATTTTGGTTTGTGTACAGAACTGTTATTGTTATAACTGGGACCTTCAGAATAAGAAGGTCCCAGTTATAACAATAACAGTTCTGTACAAAAACCTTTTGTTACTTACAGTTCATCCTGAGCCCCTTTTGATACAGAATCTGACAGGTTTCTTTTGGCTATCATGGATATGCTGATGTGAGATGGTTTAGCTTCACCTGATAAAAAAAGTAAAATACAGAAATAGCGAAGAAATAATGGTGGGTTCAGACTTACAGAATACTTACAGAGTACAGAATGCATAATTGATTGACATCCAAGCTTGCAGAATACTTACAGAGTACAGAATGCATTATAATTGATTGACATCAAAGCTAGCTGACATTTCATCAACATTAACATGATTCCTTATCAGCTAATCGTACCATCAAAAGTCTTCTTATCATAAAGAAGTCATACTCATGATAGGCTAGGGTAAGCTTAAGGGAGCTTGTAGAATAGAATGCGCTGCAGTTTTTCCTCGTGTAAGACACTTACCATAAAAGGATTATTTAATAATTTTAATTATTTAAAATATTTCTATTCAGTTTCCATCATGTTTGAATTCAATTAATAAAAGCTGCATCACTTTGTCATTTGTGTGTTCCCGCACACTTTCTTTAGAAAAGTTGATTTAATTATCCTGGTTAGCACTTACTAACTTAGTGCCAGATTTATAATATACACATCTGATTCTGACCACATCCACGTCATAGCTACATTATGGAGTTTCACCTATCCCGTTTGCTGCACTATCCAACACAAAAATATTTTTGCTGGCCCATTCCTCCCTCCATTTACCATCAAATGCGAACAAACTTTTGTTTATCAACAATTCATATAATTTTATAATAATTACAGACTCTGTTGTTTTTAAGACCGCAAAATGTAGACAAAAAATTATTATTTCCCGTCCGTTTTCCATAGCGATGCGTCCTAAAACACAGTGTTCAACTGTTGAACGCTGTGACTGGACCATGTACAGCAAGGTGTTGTATTATCGAACGATACCGGACATGCAAATTCACATAGGAAAAAATGTTCTAATTTTGAAAGTTGAATTTGACAGTCGGCATTATATCCCTCATACGATCGTTTTACCATTGAATTTGACATACGATAGTTTTGGACAACACTCACAATCACGTAACTGGGCTTGTTAGTAAAAACTAACACTAAAAGTGCGTTACGTGCTCGTACCATAGATAATGTGTTTTAGCAAAATGCACAAGCAAACAAATTTGTGCAGTACTCTATGGCGCACAAGTTCACGTAGAACTATACCTCCCATCCCGCGCATGCGCGTTACGTTCAAACCAGCTCGTGATCCGATCGGACTCATTTGCATAAAGCCAACCCATGCTGCAGCTAAAGGCGCCTTCTGATTGGCTTTCGCATGCTGCCATAGACTCAACGTTATACCATTTGTATGCGAGGAGAAAGCTGTCGATGGCCCCTACATTCTGATACCAAACTCGTGATATTCCAGTCAAATCTCGATTTTTGACGAATTTTTTTTCACCATTCGAAAGCTGAGATATTCTTCCTACTAATTGGCTTCTCAGCAGTTTGGTAAGTTCTCATTTTCGTAATATTTACACTGCATTTACTTGGAATTGGCGGGCGACTTGAATGAAGACTATAGCGCAATCATCGGTCGTTCAGAAGTCGCGATACGACACGGAAAGAAGTCGATGAGGTGCATAAATCACTCATTTTTATGCGGAATGGAGCAAAAAATCATCATTCTGATCCACCCCATAGTTGTATCACATATGTATCATCTACACGGTGGTAAGTACCGTATCATATCTATAATTTTAAGCACACTTATTGTGCACATTAGCGCATAAATTCGGGGGCACTATGAGCCCGACCTTGAACGCTACCGCTCCGCGGTAGCGTTCACTTGAGTTAACCTGTACTGTCATGTGTAAAATACTTTGTATGTTACACATGACCCCACGGCCACACACCTCGTGGTGCCTTTGTTCTATACCGCTAGCGTCCGGTCGTAACCATTAACAACTCATTGTCAACTGGGTCAAAGTGAATTCGCTCACACCCCTCGAACAATCAATTGCCCCGCCGAGCGAAAAAATAACGCACTACGTCAATGTGATTCTGTATGCTAAGTACAAACGGTATAGGTGGTGGTGCTGGTGTGTGGGGGTCACTCAAATACTCAATCATCTATGATTAACATAACCTAACCAGGCGCCGTACGTAGTACGGCGCCTGGCATACTGAGGTGTGTATACCGTGATGGTAACACTTGATAGGCTTTAACGGCAAACACACTTATAAAAAAATATATATATCATACTTTAAATAACATATCTCGGTTCATACTTACGAATTATGTTATGCATGGACATCAATGATCCAAATTGCAAAACGTCTGATGCTCCATTCGTTTGATTTATCCTGAAATTTACTATAAAACTGGCAAGATTACAGAAGTGACGAAAATGGTATCCGAATTTGTTCGCTGCAAGCAATATCAGGTGATCAAAAACTTGTCGGCAATGCACCCCCTGTACCCGATCAACCGATCGCCCCGCGCATGCGCTATGCATTGCCGACGAGTTTTCGGTCACCTGACATTGCATGCAGCGAACAAAGACGAAGGAAATAATAGTCATCATCATCATCATCATCAATTTGAGCTAAGTTATCATTCTTTTGCAACAATTTAAATAGCAAGCAAGGTAGGTTGAATGTTTAATTAATGTCTAGAACTAAAAAAAAAATAATAATAATAGATGGAAAGTTCTTGAAACCACCCGTCGGCAAATTTCCTACAAATTTTTTAACGTTTCGTCTTCACAGCGCCGTCCTACGGACGGCGCTGATCACAGTTATGATTAACAATATATTTTGTTTACAAACAAATATTCTCACATGTGGGACTTACATACATTGAAATAATTTTGAACCCTTAAATTTAAGGTGGTTTCTTGGAATTCAAAGACACATAACTGTTGAATACTTACGTATACCAAGGAGATCATCAAGTTGTTTACTGAATTCTTCATCAAATTGCTTTCTTAGTTCCTCCTCATTTAAATTAACAGCCATTTTTATAGATAAATTCAGGCCGCGGTCTCGTAGAAACTTCAAATAACATTTATCGAACCCACCTCGCCCGGCAATAGTGTTCACACCAAATAAGATTCGCCCTTACAAAAATGTTACCTAAAATATGTTGCTTTTTATCCTTATGCTACTATCAAACTAAAATGAAATTAATAAATTAAGACTGAAAAATATGGATGATGATATTTTAAGAGTAAATTGTGGTTGACCCTAACAATAAGAAAAGTACAATATAAAGATTCGGGAAACGCTTTTTAAAATTTGCTCATATGGCGATATATGCTATGGACCGATATTTTAACAGAATTGTGACGATTCTATTTGCACACATTGAAGTCGCCTCGAAATCGTATTTCATTGCGTCATAGTATTCCAAGAGATATTGTTATTTTACTCCATAATTGCGATAAAATACCGTGATTTAATCGGTTAATTTAATGAAGTAGAATCTATGGTAAGTCTTTATTCCGAGTAAAGGTGCGGGATTCACCTCGAAAGTGACGTTTTGGAGATGGAGTGACAAGACCAGTTTTAAGCTTCGGTCCCAGATATAGCAATTTGTGTAGCTGGCTTGTGTGTGCTGATCTTATCCACGAAATCGAAGAGTCAGGCTGAGAATTCCTGCTTCATTCTTCCTCGCAACTTCACAGCTATTCAAACATGGAAGAGTTAGAGCAGCTAGAACACCTTTCGCTTGTTTCAAAGATTTGCACTGAACTGGATAATCATCTTGGTCTAAATGATAAAGATTTGGGTAAGTTTGCTCTTTGCATTTGCCTCGCCTCGGCAACAATTGCAATTTGTTTTCACAGTTTCAATTTCATATTTCAATGTTCATGTTTAGTAGTATTTTTACTAAGGTATGTATATCATATGTCACTTATTAAGAGGCTATGTAACTTTTCTAAGAAGCAAAAGTAAATATTTGAAAACATGAAAAACAGACATTTTGCATCCCCAATTCAATTTCAATAATATTATGAACAACTAACAAGGACAATCCAATGACATGATTCATGAATAACATTTGACAATGTGGTCTTGTTTTACCCAAGCCCAAGGCCCAAATTCTGCCTCGATCAAGTCTGCGTATGTAGCAACCTGCATAATAACGCTGTAACCGATCATCGGATCGGCATGCCGATCCCGATCCGATCACACATACACTCATTGCCATTCACTTACGTGGTATGAACGTAAGGGAACCATGCACTACATCTTCCGAAAATTATCTTAAGTTTGCACAACCAAAGCATGAAAATTATGCTTCACATTCATACTCTAAGAAACATGTTGAATGCATTAACTCACCATTTTACTCCTGATGGCACTTTAATTTGGGAAAATATTGGCAAAAAGGTAGAAATTAGCCCATTTTCGAAGATACATCAACGTATCAAGCCTCTTTCTAGCATGCTTCCTGTGTTATAATGGCGACTCAGTATTTTTCTGGTCCGAGTCAGAGTGCGCTCTCTACGCCACAATTACGTACATGCGAGACAATGCATTGCCTGGCGATGTTAGTTACGTGACGCTGGTCTCTTCGAGTGTTGACCATTCGAGATCGGATGTTGATCTTCCATCAAGACGTTGACTATTAACGCCGTAATTATGTGAAGCCTGTCATCACGCTCTGCTACCAACATACATTCAAGTACGCTTTGTAAAAGACTAGTAAACGAACTTTCATGTTTACATGATATCGATATAGAGCTACCGTACCGCGCGATATGTTATGCCATAGCCAGCCATAGGTGGCGTGTGTACGCGGCCATTTCCTGCCAATTCCCGAAGGAAGCCGGACCCACAACATTTTACCGCTGAAAATGCAGATTTGGTGAGTATAGCAGAACGTATTGTATTCGCATTTATATAATAAAAAAAAAAAAAAAAGTGGCACAATACATTCATGTATTGATGGAGTGCAAAAGAAGTGAGAAAGAGAAGGTATGTGAGAGAGAAAAAACGTAAAAGTTACTTCGACCGCGATTAGCACTAGTGTAAGGTAAATGGTTACTGTATGTATATACAGAACCATCTTACAGTGTAGATGTGGATCCGATCATGGCTTTTTTGCCGTTTTTGCCGATTTCCGATCATGCAGAAAAGATCGGAGATCGGATCGGATGAAATTTTGTTTTTGTTTTTTTTATGTGTTATGACTTATGTGAAAAAAAAAAATCCCGGGAGAAAACCATCCATTTTCTTTGCAAGAATATCGGAATTGAAATTTTAAAAAGGGACAATCTATATCATTTACTTGAAAAAAATGTTATTTTCGAGATACTCTTTGTTAGTTTACTTCGTTTTGAAAGGCGAAAATCGGAACAAGACTCGCAAAATTGCTAGTCATTTGAACGATATTCCCGACGGATGTTCACATGAACTCCAGGCCGTCAGACCCGGCGCGCGCACGATCGGCGCCGCGCTGGCGCCGTGCATGCATGCGGGCCACCCCTGCAAGTCAAGAGGCTAACGCTGCTGCGTTAGCCCCTTGCTCCATTGTAGTCAATACTAACATAAAACTAAGGCTGTGGGCACATAATTAACAATATCACGTCAGCTAGCGGGTTACACGCCTTGTAATTCCATTTAGATTACGCGTAATTCCCCATTCTTTTTTTCAAACTAACAGCAAAGTAAAAATATTTGTTTTTTACACGTTAAAATGGTAATTAAGTGGAAAACAGTTACCTTATTTTGCAACTTTCCCCCTGTTGTGGGAGTCACTTTTGCGTATGTGTGTGCGCTGGGGGCTCATCTCACGACGGCACTGCCCGTTGTAATATGACGTTGATCGTTGGCTCGGCGGCGGCCCAGCTCTTGGGGGTATTCAACCATATCCCCAAGGGTGCGAGTGCTCCGACGCATGAGTGGTTTGTGGCACTAGCGAGCGGTATGTTTGGGAATACATACTGCGAGCGCGCGCTATTCAAACCGCGTAAGGTAGAGGCGCACTTCGGGAATATGCGCCATAAAGCTTAGCCAGATCAACCTCGGGGTGCGTGGAGTGAGGGCAGCCTCGGGCGTCGTCTCTCCACGGCACGTGGTTGGGGCTGGACGGGTATCCAAAACGGGTTGTCTGGGACAAATTGGGATGGCTTGGGGAAGCCTTTTGGTTAGGTTTTAGGACTAGGATTTATGTTGCATGTCGTGTAGTTTTGTACCGTTTATGGTGTGTTTGTCGATAGTTATTTGTTGGGTTTATGAGTTGGGATACCGGGGCGTGGCTCAAACAGAGTCGGTTATTGGAGACCGCATGGTTGGTGACGTCGCGCCGTGGCACTGGTGTGAGCTCCGCTACACCGTACAGGCGGCGAGTGACCGAGACGGAGCTCCGGAGGAGCTAATATGGGGTAAGTTGTATATATTACGTTATTGTGTGTCTCTGTGTGAGTGTCTGTGCGAGTGCACGATAACATCCATATTATTTCTTGTAAGAGGTTTTAGGGGGTGCAAAATCACCCCCAAGATCCGCTTCAATGGCGTAGTCGGCTTATTTCGGGCTGTTTTTGTGAAATTGGGAGTGGGTTTGGTAATTTTTGAGCGTGTCGAGGCGACACAAGAAGCTTTTGATTTTGCAAAAAATGCGACAGAGTTACGGGAAACCCCAATGGTTTTGCCGTTATTTTGTGTTTTGGGTTGGAAATCTTCCAAAGAATTGAAGTTTTCCGTAGAATATTAGTAGTTTTATTGATTGGGTGACATATTCTGTGATTTTAGAGGGAGGGGGAAAGAGAAATTGAATATTTTTGAGTGTAAAAAACCTCTCGCTAAAAGACGCCATTTTGTTGGCCGTATTGGAAATTTGTTTGTAAGTGTTTTGTTGCGAGAGGGCGCCAGACCACAATTTGGGAGCGAGTTTATTAATTTGTAAACATTGCCATGCGATGTTTTGTGTACATAGATAGTGTTTCGCGTGCGGATGAAGCGGATCTTGGGGGTGGTTTTGGTAATTTTTGAGCGTGTCGAGGCGACACAAGAAGCTTTTGATTTTGCAAAAAATGCGACAGAGTTACGGGAAACCCCAATGGTTTTGCCGTTATTTTGTGTTTTGGGTTGGAAATCTTCCAAAGAATTGAAGTTTTCCGTAGAATATTAGTAGTTTTATTGATTGGGTGACATATTCTGTGATTTTAGAGGGAGGGGGAAAGAGAAATTGAATATTTTTGAGTGTAAAAAACCTCTCGCTAAAAGACGCCATTTTGTTGGCCGTATTGGAAATTTGTTTGTAAGTGTTTTGTTGCGAGAGGGCGCCAGACCACAATTTGGGAGCGAGTTTATTAATTTGTAAACATTGCCATGCGATGTTTTGTGTACATAGATAGTGTTTCGCGTGCGGATGATCGGCGATTCCGGTTTGGATTCGGCGAAGTTTTGAAGTTAAAAAGTAAGACTTTGTGATGTTTTCGTGTTGTTAGACTGTTTGTAATTTCGGGAAAAGAGTATGGCAACGAGCCAACGTGTGTATTTGATGCTTGCAGTATTTTTGATGATGTTGAATGATGTTTGTAAAAATTGATCAATGAGTCAAATGACTTGTCCCACTCGTTGATGATCGTGTGGGGGTTGGAATTTTGTAGTCTGGATGCATTTGTTGAGTGGATTGTGTGGCGATTGTTTGCTATGTAGGGTAGTTAGTCTTTGTGGATTTTGGATGCATAGATGTATAGTATTGTGGCTTTTGGTGAATAAAGTCGGGTGTTGCTGTTGGATTGGTATGATCTCTGGGAGATGGGAATTGGGATAGTTAGTGGCGTATATTTTTGATACTACGGTTTGGATTGGTAGTGGGATGATTCTCGACGTGACTGAGTTTAATCGGTGTTTTAGAGGGACCAATATGGTTAGTAATCGTTTGCGGCATGTGGCCTAGATATCGGTTTGAGGTCGTTTGTGTGAGTGGGATCAAGATAACCGGTTTGCGGGGCCCTGTGTGGTCGGTTAAACCAAGATAACCGGTGTGAGGTCATGGATGAGAATTGTGTGTATGAGAAGTTGTTAGGTTTGATTGATTGTTGGTGTATCGGGTGTGGGGATCTACGTGATCATGTATGTTTGGATTATGGATATATCTATAGTTGATCAATTGATTCTCGATTGATTCATCTAGCGTATTAAAGCATTTATTCTAGATTGATTCGACCTCATTATAAATATGATGTTGATGATACTTATGCTTGCAGAATGCAAGTAAATTGCCATATTGATTGTCAGGATTGTTTAAATATCTGACAATTATGACAATAAATATAAAATGTCTTGTTCCTTTATGATTGTAGCGTATGACAGTGTAGTGTATAATATCAATGCGATCATTGGTTGATTTCAACTCTGTAATCAACCACTTTTGTAAATATTGCTGATCCACGAGTTGCCTATAAATTCGTGGTATCAGTGTGATGATTGCAGCGTGAGATTGTGACTGTGATCACGACTGTGATCGCATGAATGTTACATTGACATTGTTTAGGGTTTCAATAATTTCATGATTAATTGATGTATTGGACCTAGACATTTGTTGGTATAACTATGCCATAAATATGCTCTTTTGCCTCGCTTTCCTTCATAAGCGGAGGTATCAAGAATAGCCTACAATCATAAATCATGAATGATTGAAGTTTTGTGTCAATTATATGTAAGGTGCTCTTGTTTGTTTATTGAGAGCATGAATGTGTGTTTTGTTTAAAAAGTAACCCTCTATAAATCTAAAGGATATTTTAGTTAAAATATGTTTTGTTGTTGAAGGCCTGTGAATCATTTTGAAAATCGGATTTCCAGCCTTCAGTGAAATAAAGAGTCAATTACTTTAAATATGTTGTGGCTCTGTTTGGAGCAGTAAATGCGTGTGTGGCTTAATTATTCAATCTGTAATTGCTTGACCGAGTCGGACTCGTGGCACCTCTAGGATTTAAACCATCCGGGGTACTCGTGGTGCCGATAGGGATACGGCAGACAGATAAGTGATTGATTTAAGCACCCTTTTTGCTTATGAGTTTGTTGTGTATCGAGGCACACACAGATATTTATTTTATAAAAAGATATACTCATTGTAGTTTATTTTAGGGCTCAATTTGTTGTAAATTGTGCCTGATTGTTTTTATAAATAAATTGAATGGGGCACAACAAATTTTATTAGCGTGGGTCACTTAATAATAATGTACTCACACTACTTTATATTTAGAACTTAGTGTGGTAGATAAACATAATGGAATAAGAACACACTTGGGGTTATTTGAAGGTTCTTTAGGCATTAAAATTGGGTCTCATTTTGGTTTAAATTAAATGTAATGCTTGCACTCTGAATGTAAATAATTAGTATTACGGGTGCATGTTTTGAAATGAAGTAGCACAAACAAAATTTAAATTGGGATTCTGGCGTTTTGGATTAGGGGTTAGCTACAAGTTTGTGCATGCTTCTTGATTTAAATTAATGGAGTGAATGCAGAGTACATTGTACTGTTTTATAGTAGCATTCATTCTTTAGTATAAATATATGCCATGTTAATAACCATTCTTTTAGTTTCTTTTATTACAAGCAGGTTGCTGGGAGCAAAAGGAATGCTGATGTGGTTTATCTTATATCGCAGCAACCCCTTGGACGCAGAATCGCGGTGACTCAACGTGCACGCTTTACTCCAGCGGAAAGTTCATTTTAATCGTGATGCGGAATGAGTTTAGCATGGATTTCTTCAATCGTGGTGTAAGAGCGAAATAGACTCTCATTGTCATGATTGGTTTTGATTTATATTTTATTATGGTATTAGGGAGAACAGACTCTTTTTGCCATAATATTTTCCCATGGGGTTAGGTAGAGAGGACTGTCATTGCCATGAGGATTTATAATTTGGAAACGGCGGATCGCGTTAATCCTGGAGCATCTATTTAGATATTACGCGTTCTAGCTACACTGTTTTTGGTTTTTATTATACTCACGTTAGGTTAGGTTGGATCTTGGTAGGCCTTAAATCGAGATTCGACTCTAGTGCTCGAAGACTAGTCGGAGAGCAGCCATCTGTGCACCTCCTCTAATGAGAGTGCAACATTGGACTGCGACCCGGCTATTCCCAGAGTCATTCGAAACGACAGTCGTCTCGACGTGACTCTAGCGTAGAGGACCCTAGTCGACTGGCAGCTACATGCAAGTTTCCCCTTAGGGAAGAAGCAACATTGGCTGGAAGCGGCTAGGAACTCCTCCAAGCGACAGTCATTTGGCTGACAGGATGCATTACAATGGATGGTTTTAATGCACAAATATAGGCCTGTATTTGTGCTTTCTAAAATGTATTGTAGGTAACTCGTATGCTATGCCGCTCGATTGATGAATATAACTCACGGAAGCAGCAGGTAAAATGTTTATATTATGTAAAGGCCCCTGAAATTTGTGATAGAGATGACTGTTATTTAGGTTCAGGGTGCCATATTTAATACATCGTTGACCACAACATGGAGGGACCACGCATCCTTTTCTACTTTCGGAGCCTGATGGTTATCAAATACATACTTCATGATGATCTTGGATTCAGCGTCACATTTTCCGCGATAATCGCAGAGGGAACCTGGATCTTATAGCCAAGAGACTTTAGCAAGTTTATAAATGGCCGTCACTCGCCCATCAAGTAGATCGTGTTAGTATTCGAGCGTACATCCGGGTAAGGGGAAGTGTGTGCAAGGACTGACATGAGGCAATTGCCGCTCAGGAATACATTGCGCACATGGACCTTTTTATAAATATACTAGGCCTGGAGAAGCTGCACGAGTGCTAGGAAGGCCTGCCTATTTTAACATAACGTGAGTGGATCTCCTTTGATTCATTCTAAGTTTGTGGAAGCATTTATGTGGTATTATTGTTTGAATATGATTCGCAAAGATTAGGAGTACTGCTTGAAATGCAGTCATGTTTATTGGTAGGATTCTATGTAAATATATATATTGTGGATACGTGCTTCTAATATAGTGTGGCACGTGTTAAGAAGGGATCATTTAAAGGATCCTTTCTTGTAAATATATATATGTATTTTTGGCTTTTTGCAGGGCACCGGCTATCATTTATTGTTTGTTTGAGTTAAATGGACTTTTTAATATAATGAGAATAAGTCTCATGGAAGAATATAATAATTGAGGCTGGGCTTTAAAAATAAGCTTCATGGCCAATTGAGATAGCACTCACACTGATTGGATTTGTTTTTATTTGATAACTCCCTATTACTCATTTTATATGAGGGAGGGGGAAGATGGGATAAGTCTCCCGTTGTTTTTGAAAAATAACCATTATGGTCGGATAAGTGCATAAATTATATTCACACGAGTGCATTTAAAAGAAGATTAATATGGAACTGGAACAAGCCTTCCTTTCCATATCGTTTGATTAAGTGGGAGTCTTTTTTATGTTTCTGGCAAAGACTCACTTCCGGTACAATTAGTATTCCTTCTCCGTTTCAGGTATAGAAGGAAGTTTAAATATATTTTAGGTAGGAAGTCGAACACGGGATAATCTTCCTACCATACGGTTTAGTTCTCTTTTGTTTACCCGAGGAGTTCAAGCGTCTGGGTAATGCCAAAGAAGGTAGCCTTACGCTCCCAGGTAATTGTATGCGTTGTTTTCAGTTGTCATCGTACCTGAATGGCAAAGGGGCACTGCAGGAATTCGTTTCGGAGTGCTACTTCACCAGGGGCAAGGATGATAGGAAGTGGCTGTGAGCGAGCACAGCTCACTTTCAATTCATTCGGTAAGTGACCAACTGAGAACTTATTGACTCGGCCATCGGGGCTGAGCCGATTTATTCGTTTTGAACGAGCACATTGTGAATGAACCATGACCTGAGGGTGCTGGCACTTCACATAAGTTGGGAGACCCGCCTCCCAATGAGCTCAATTATGCGACAGGAATGATCCGTTCTCAGACTGAATGAGGAGCCATATTACTCGAGAGTGCTGGTTCTTCATTCAAGAACGCGTATTGGGGAACCACGACCTGCGGAGAGTGGTTCCTGGCAATACCTTGGCATCTTGAGACAGTCCTGGGCACACATCCGGATTGTTCACGGAGCCAAGGCATTATTAAGCCATAAGGCTTATCCAGTTCAGGATTCGGTCTCGGCTAATTACTGCCAGACCTCCTCGTTGGAAGATTTTCGGCAGCTCTTGCCAGTGATTTGTATGTCTCAATCACTGGCGTGGTCTTCGTGGGATGTCACTACATTCCTCCCCCAGGGAACAAACTCCTTGTCAAATAAAACGGGGAGGAATGTTGTGGGAGTCACTTTTGCGTATGTGTGTGCGCTGGGGGCTCATCTCACGACGGCACTGCCCGTTGTAATATGACGTTGATCGTTGGCTCGGCGGCGGCCCAGCTCTTGGGGGTATTCAACCATATCCCCAAGGGTGCGAGTGCTCCGACGCATGAGTGGTTTGTGGCACTAGCGAGCGGTATGTTTGGGAATACATACTGCGAGCGCGCGCTATTCAAACCGCGTAAGGTAGAGGCGGACTTCGGGAATATGCGCCATAAAGCTTGGCCAGATCAACCTCGGGGTGCGTGGAGTGAGGGCAGCCTCGGGCGTCGTCTCTCCACGGCACGTGGTTGGGGCTGGACGGGTATCCAAAACGGGTTGTCTGGGACAAATTGGGATGGCTTGGGGAAGCCTTTTGGTTAGGTTTTAGGACTAGGATTTATGTTGCATGTCGTGTAGTTTTGTACCGTTTATGGTGTGTTTGTCGATAGTTATTTGTTGGGTTTATGAGTTGGGATACCGGGGCGTGGCTCAAACAGAGTCGGTTATTGGAGACCGCATGGTTGGTGACGTCGCGCCGTGGCACTGGTGTGAGCTCCGCTACACCGTACAGGCGGCGAGTGACCGAGACGGAGCTCCGGAGGAGCTAATATGGGGTAAGTTGTATATATTACGTTATTGTGTGTCTCTGTGTGAGTGTCTGTGCGAGTGCACGATAACATCCATATTATTTCTTGTAAGAGGTTTTAGGGGGTGCAAAATCACCCCCAGAATCCGCTTCATATGTATAATTTTAAGCACACTTATTGTGCACATTAGATCATAAATTCGGGGGCACTATCAGCCCGACCTTCAACGCTAGCGCTCCGCGCTAGCGTTCACTTGAGTTAGGGGGGGGGGGGGGGGGGCTTTAAGGGCTTCTTTTTTATTGACCGATTTGAGCAAGCTTAAGTTGATATTTATAGAGAATACCAAAAACAAACTGTCTGCAATGTTGATAAAGTATTCGGCATTCTCTTCGAAGACGTGCCCACGACTTGATATGCATGACTAAAAGAACCTGAGTTCTAACTTCTATGCAATTTGTATAGGGCGACGGTTCTTTTACTAGTCAAGCATGCCAAGTCATGCCCATGGGCACGTCTTTGAAGAGAATGCCAAGTATTCAAGGTCTACAATTCACATTATTACCGGTACCACCATAGTAAATTAAAATCCAGACTACAACTTTGTATATTGTGCTTTCACATGTAGAAACTTTGCAATAACATTTAAAGGAAGTTGCTAGTTGTTATCTTAATCAAGTGTGCTACTTAACTCAGTGCTAAATTTCTGTGACCTTGTTTGTGCACCATTTCCTTTTTTAATGTAGTGAGGAGAAAAAAAGGAAATGTTTTTTTTCCTGTGGAATTCCCATGGAACTAAAAAAAGAACTTGCTTTCTATAAATAAAATACATTATAGAGTGAAATAGTGTACTATTCTTAAAGGACAATGCAACTCAAGAATAGACTAAAATAGAGTTTATCCTACTTTATACATCGTAATATGCCTGTTTATTATTTAACATTACTCCGACTCAGATTTCTGCTTTGGAAGAAATATGTGAAAACTATCGGGTATACCACTATTCACGCGAACACTGGAGGCCGCCATTATTAGGTTTGTGCGGACTACGGTCAATGATATGCACTAATGCATTTCAATAGCACCAATTCAAACCATTGTCTGAATACTTGTAGATGCTTTGAAATCAGTGAAAAGCTTTTTGTTCGGCCCTAAGCACATGCGTCAGAGTTTGCAAAGCATGTCGGGTAATTACAAGAACATGGCCGCTCCCATCATCTTTTGCCGCCGTAAGAATGAGTAAAATGTGGGTACATGTATGTTCACACATAGGTTCATTACAATAGCGTTGTGCGGAGATCAACCTCTTCCGCCCGCTGCACTATCCAACGTAAACAATGTTTTTTGTCGGCTGATTTCTCCCTCAATTTACCAGCAAATGCAAAAAAACTTTTGTTTATGTGATCCACAATTCATATACTTTGATAATAATTACCGACTTTGTTGTTTTGAAGACCGCAAAATGTAGAAATAAAATGATTATTTCCCGTCCGTTTTCCTTACCGATGCGTCCTAAAACACGCCCTCAACATGTTGAACGGCAACAGTGTACGAATGGCCGGTATTGTTAGCTCCAGCGCATTAGCATACATTGCGTGTAAATGGTTCACCTGAGTGAACCATTTACTTTGTAGATGTGGGTATGTTCACGTAAGGATTTCATGGGATCCAGGAGGCCAAAATTGCCAAGTTATGTATCAATTAAAATATCTGTTCACCCTCTAAACGATAATAATAACCGAAAGCCATAGTTTCATTATTTTGCATTAAATTGCTAATTGTAAAATTTCCTTTTTGTTGTTCATGAAAGGTCTTCTGCAAGACAACAATGGCTCTATCCTGAAGCTGCTTCAGACAAACAACAGGGGTACAAGGGAGAAGAGTTTCTACCAGGTGGTCTTTGGAGATGACCAAGCCAAACCCCTTCTGTTGCGAGTCAAGGACCTACTCTGCCCTTTCAAGGGGACCATCGTTTCCACTGAAGACCCCACAGGTATTTTGAAACTCTTGTTTAATTTGAACAGTGCAATTATTTGGGTTACTCAGATTGCATTTTACAAATTCCAAAAGGAGAATAAGTTCTAGGTGGTTTGGGGGATGCCCAATCCAACGCCCTTAATGCTGAACGTTAAGGACCTATTGTGCCCCTTTAAGGGGACTCGTTCTGGAGGTTGAAAATGACCCCCTATTTTGCAGGGTTTCAAGTACATTTCTAGAAATTAATCATAGTTATTTAAGAGAAATATTCAATTGCTATTTCAAAAAGCACACACGGAAAATTAAATGTTGATATCCGTCCGTGTGAATATCATACAGCTTAAGTTATTTCCGTACCGTCATATAAAATAAATAGATACATGTTAGTAGATCTAGATGGAACTACAGTACATTAATCAGTAAAGTCATCAGTCATGCATACTTGAGGTTTATACCAGTCAGAATAAAATGACGTATCTCTTTGCCTGATAAAATTTACAGCTAATAAAGAAGTGTATTATTAGCTTGTAGACGAGAATCTCCTCTTTTATGTGGAATATCTCACATATCAGAGCTAGAATTTTTTTTCTTATACAAATATAAGTCGGGTCCGGCTTTAAATAATGGAACACATACACCGAGTGTGAATTTGTAGAAACGCGACCACGAAGGCGTCTGTGTATCAACACAGGAAGAAAAAAAATACACATTTTATCAACCATTCAGTAGTTATTGCACTTGTCAACAAATTTACTACTTAAGATCACTAAGTGTCCCCCACTGAGTGTCCCCCAATGGCAATGGAACACCAACACAACGTGTGTGTACTGTGTCTGTATTGAGAGCCTGTGCTTTTCCTAATTTTACACTTAGTTTTTCATTACCTCACAAACAAATTATTTCTTGAAGCGCCCTCTAAACCAAAACGGAACTACCCCTTTATTACAAAAGTTTGTAAGCGCAGTAGGAAGTTAGGAACAGGTCTTTTATCCAGTACTTTTTTTTTCTCTGCTCCTCTGCTCTATCTACATGTACATTCAAAGGCCTACAAAAGGGCACAGGTCTGTGTTTAATGCAGAAGTCCATTATTATTTTTACTTGCTTGTAGCCTGGTCGCATTTGCAATTTTAACTTTTTAAGTTGTACCTATTTAAGAAAGGGAACCAACCCCCTTAATAATTCTCTAATACGTGAAAGAGACATGTTTGACTGTTACTTTGACATTTAGTATTCACTGCAAATACTTTTTTATTATTCATGTGTTATTATCTCTTTCTCTATAGTATGTAGTTGTACTGTATATTAACACATAATCTTTATACATCGTGATTTCTTCTTAGCTATTTTGATGTTTGCATACATGCCATTATGCCACTGAAATTCAGCTTTTAGCTGCGAATGCATCTTTTTGTTTGTTGAATAACAAAATACCATAATAAAAACAATGTTTTAAACTTCTATTTCTGATTCTTTTATTTGATTCAGTGGAGTACATCAAGTTGAAAGACATGACCCATGGTTTCAAGCACCCGTGCATCATGGATGTGAAGATTGGGCGGATCGGCTACAAAGATGGCGACAACGCCAAGAAAGCCATGAGGGCGAAGATTAAATACCCTCACATGGACAAACTAGGGTTCCAGATCCTAGGCATGAGGGTAAGTACAAATCAAAAGACAAATGAAACAAAAGAAGAAAAAAACATAGCTTCTACCACCCATAGAAGTATTTCTACAATTGTCATTGTAGAATTTCAAGCTTCAGTGTATGCGCAAGAAGTTGTATTCCCTGTGTTAAAAAAGGGAATTTAATAGTGCCCTTCTCTTCTCTTTCTCAACTGACCCCATGTACTTTAACCCGTTATGGTCCTGAAAATATGCGGGTAAGAGTCTATGGAGCATGCATGTTATAATACCAATATTAGTCAGTCCTGAATAGGTTAATAGACAAAATTTGTGGCCAGATTATCTCAGTCAGTTTTACATTACAAGAAGTTAAGAAAATTGATCACAATTCAAGAGCTGCATCGTGTTGGATGGATTTATAGGTGTGATTGTCTCATGTGTTTATAATGTTTAAATTTCAAGATCAAGTATTCACACTTTCTCCTTAATTTTATATTGTATTCAAACTTGTGTCATGTTTTTAATCTTATGAATACCCACCTCTAGAACTTACTCAACAGGCAGAAGCTTTCTCCACACAGCAGTCCCTCTTTGGAACAACCTGCCAGAGGGCATAGTCAGAGAGATCAACGACTCTGGTGTTCAATCTTTCAAGCGACGAGTACATCAGCACCTGTTATTGATTGATGGCGTCACATGGATGAGGGCACCATTTAATTTTTCTGAAGATGCTGTGAACCACTGATTGGCCGTTGAGGATGTCATTCATGGTGCTTTGATGCCTATATTTGAGTTTGATGTACGTCTTTGCCTTATTGGCTATTGTATTTATTTAAATTTTTTTTTTTTACTTGAGTGCTAAACGTTTTCTTAATTTTCAACAGGTGTACCAGCCGCTTAGAGAGAAATACTCCCACTATGACAAAGCCTATGGCCGGTCTCTGGACGTTACTTCAATGATAGAAGGTAAGTCAAATCTAGAAAGAATCAATAAGAATGCATGACAAATATTACCGATGTGAAAAGTTTGTCTTTATAAATAAATGATTTTTTGACTTGCAAATTATTTGTCATCATTTCCAGATTAGAATAGAATGTAGTCTTTATGTTAATGTGATGCTGAAGAAGTTGCACTGAATCTTTGACATGTATTGTAACTGATAAAAATCTTAATAACCGGTTCAGCAGCATTCATTGTTCTATCCTTACAAGTAAAACAATGCTTTAATTTCCAACAATGCAGTATCCCTGAAAATGAGCAATTGCAATAAAATAAAATCACACATTTTACAAACCCATGAATCTATAGTATACAAATTACACTGTATGTCATCCAAGGGCTAATCAAGATTAGAATTAACCCAAAAGTATCTCATGACCCGTGTGTTGTATTTTGTTCCCAATATTAACCCAAGCAGGATTTGATTTTGAAATATTAAGCATTTTTCATTGATTTAGACCTTGATTTAAAATGATTTGTTGTGTTTTGATAACACTGTTACATAATTCTCTTTGTATCCTCAATTTTTGTGTCACCCAAGGTCTTGCCAAGTTCTTCAATGTGGAGGAGAAGATCCGGACGGACGTCATGTACTCTATCCTGGTGCGCCTTCAGCAGATCCTGGACTGGTTTGAGGACCAGGACGTCTACCACTTCTACTCCAGCTCGTTGCTCTTCATCTACGAGGCTGAGCCGACCGTGCCCCCGGTCGGACACAACCCTTCCAGTCTTCTCTCACATTCCAGCATCCCCGTGGCTGCCCCATCAAGTAAAGGAGTGGTTCACAACACGGAAGTCCAAAAGGAACTTGACACAATCACCCTCAAGACTGTCCGAGAGATACCTCTTGCTGACTCTCAGAAGGCAATAGCCCAAGAACAGGGTACAGATCCTCTCCAGGAAGTCCACAGGAGAACCGATACTGACCATTTCAAAACAGTTGGCCAAAATCCAGCAACCAACCATGTCGAGGTGGTCCGTGGAAAACCCACTACTGAGCCTCACAAAACAATTGTTCACAAACTGGAAACTAACCGTGTCGAGATGGTCCGCGAAAAATCTGATACGAACCCTCACAAGCGGAAGAAATTAAATGGGGGTGTTGATTGTGATGATAAGGCCAACCTGGACAGAATGCCCAGAAACAATGAAGGTGGTTTGAAAGGGAGCAAGAGCGGGAAGGAGAAGAACATCAGCAAAGATGTGGGAGAAGGGGACATGCCCGAAGGAGATTCAAGGAACAAGCTACCAGCAGACGCCGAGACAAATCTTGAAGGAGACACCAGGACAAAGCGTCCAGGAGACACCAGGACAAAGCCTCAAGGAGACACCAGGACAAAGCCTCCAGGAGACACCCGGACAAAGCCACAAGGAACAAGACCACTTGGAGACAATGACCTGCGGATGATTCCTTCACCACCAAGTTTCAGCAAAGAAAATAGAGAGGGACCGAATCATGTTTTGGGGAATAACCTTAATGGCATTAGTGACATAGCTAGACATCCTGCTATGGTAGGAAATAAAGAAAGAACCGATGTCCACAAAGATAAAGATCATGTTGCTGACTCTATGCATGAACAGTGTCCACTGGAACAAAATAGGTCAATTGACAAAACGCATGAGCACGGTTCAGACAAAGGAAATGGGCCTTGTGCACATAAAGGTATTGATCATTGTAGTCTAGAAGGAAACGGTCATTGTCCACATAGAGGAAACGGGTCAAGGGCACTTCCGAACGGTCTTACTCAGCAACTCACAAACTGTTCATGTTCCTGTTCCTACCACAGCATGGAACAGGGCCACCAGAACAGTCACAAATGCCACTCCGGAAAGACCCCCCTCGACGATTCCAGACATCCATTCCGGAGACAAGACTCGCCTCGTATTGAGGTCCGCATGATTGACTTTGCACATGCTATAGAGTCCACCACGAGAGACAAGAACTACATTTTTGGTCTGAAAATGCTCATGCAATACATCAAGACTCTTCTTGATTGTCACATAGGGTAGAAATTTCATTTTTAGATTGTTTTTACTATTCTGAGGCGACAAATATTAAATCATACATTGAGATACGTATTTACGAGTCCACCACGAAAGACGGAAATTACATTTTTGTCTGAAAATGCTCATTTAAAGATTCGTTTAAGATTGTCACATGGGGTAGAATTTGCACTTAATGTTGACTTCATCATTCAGAGAATCAATGACAAATCTTGAATCTAATATATTGAGGCCCATATGACAGACTTTGCACATGCTATTGAGTCCACTGCGCATGATAAAAACTATATTTACGGTCTGAAAATGCTCATTTGCAACATAAAGACTCTTAGCGATTGTCACTACATACGAAAGAATATTCACTTATCATAATCATTGGGTGTATCATTCAGAGAACTTTACTTTGAGTCAGAAATGCTCATGCAAAACATAATTGTAGTTATTAGAATTTGTAACATTTACACATTTTGTAAGCGTAGGATAGATTTTTCATTTCACTCATTATTGAGTGAACATTATTGAGTGAACTAGTCCACCATGAGATATGAGAACTATGTTTTTGGTCTGAAAATACTCATACAATACTAGTATATTAAGACTCATTGTGGATATAATGTTCTCTTATCAGTGGGTCCATGCTACAGAGATGGGAACAATATTTACAATCTGAAGTATGGAAATAGCTCATGTTATAATTTGAGATTGTATTAAGAAAATACTGCTGAAAACTGCTAAATCTACTAAATATCACCAATGTGGTAAAATGAGAGTCGTATACAGCCTAGCTTTCAATCCTAGCAGGATCTTCGTCATTGTCATTTGCCCTGACAAAGACCTTGCTAGGATTGAAAGCTAGGCTGTATACGACTCTCAAATTGAGAATGGAATGTTCATTCATTTATTGTTGAGTGATAAAGTCCACCACAAGAATTTATGACTGTACTTTTGGTCTAAAATTTAGAGGTGCAAACTATATTTGTGGTCTTAAAATCCACTGCAGAAAAGATGGGATTAATTTTTGTTTGTATGACTGTTCTCACAAATTCTCACAAATTCAATGCATCACACAACCAGATACTTATTTTCCTACTGTCACATCAGATAGTCGGGCACATATACTTCTATATCAAGTTGTACAAAGATTGCAATATTTTCAGTTGAATGCACATGATATTTTCAGATTTAATTATCTGTCAACTTTCCACAGATACAGTATTTGTTGTTTTTATGCTAGATTAATTAAATTGTAATTTTATTTTAAGTGTCATTTTCATTATTTTTACATCAAATTTAAGAGGCTATTTCTGTTGAATCTTGATAAGTTACAATGATATTCAACATTGTCATCTTCAAGAATAATTTAATATGAATAATTCTCTTTCACAATGCTCATTTCGTGGAAGGTTTTATGCAGGGCACTAGCACTTGCCCGCTTGCCCGGGGCAGTACAAATTTATGTCAGGCAAGTAAAATTTTGTAAATGGTCTAGGTTGCTTGCCTGATCTGGCAACTTAAATTTATCTGTAACTACGAGAATAATATATAATTCCTTACATGAAAATCTCATCCAGAAGTAAGCGGGCAAGTAAATTGTCTGTTTGGGCAAGTAAAATTTGAACATTTATGATTTTACTTGCCCGAATGGGCTAGTAGAGAAATAAGCTAGTGTGGAGGCTTGTTTTATATTATATTTCATTTGAAAACTAATCCCTGAAAATCTATGAGTTTTCAAATGGTTATGGGTGCAAGGGGACAATATACTGTATCATATTAGGCACTATACAGGGTGGCCCAAAAAAAACGGAACGGGGCACTTCCCAAATTAGAGTAACAAATGTATTGTGTCCATCGGATAGGGTGTCTTTTCAAATGAACAACGATACCAAGAACAGTCAATTTGGTCATGTAGTTTTTGTTTTAGGGCGCTGTGAGTGACACCATGTCAGGTTCTCTTTTTTGTCAATTTTTACCGAGCCAGTGCTTGATAGATTGCACGTACCGCCTTTCATATCGTTCAACGAGGCGCGCCATTGTTAGTGTGCACTCAGCCGTGTGCCGAGAGAATGGGCGTGTTCGTTGAATGGTATTACGGGCAGGGAGTGCAATTTAACTGGCATTGACTAGGTACAAATTGACAAAAATAGGCACCTGACATGGTCTCACTCACAGCGTCCTAAATCAAAAACTACACGTCCAAAATTACTGTTCTTGGTATCGTTTTTCATTGGAAAAGACACCCTATCAAATGGACATAAATATGTTGGTACTATATTTTGGGAAGTGCCCCGTTCCATTTTTTTTGGGCCACCCTGTATACTAGTAAAGTAAACCTATTATAATTTGTTTTATATTAATACTCTTCTTGTTATTATTATTATTTTTATTATTATTGTTACTAAATTATTGACATCAATAAGTCATAAAATGTCTTTCTCAAACTAGTGACAATATAAGTTGGAGCATTCCAAGTGATAAAACTGCTTTTATATGGGAGGTTAGATTTGAAGAATTATTTTCTGAGCTAATCCGTTGTGTGATTGCACATTGTATGTTGTGAAAGTTTTAGCTTGCTCTTTTAAGTTATCATTTTGTTAGTTTAATTTCATACCTTTGTTTTAAATTTTGCATATAAAATACATAAGACTCTTCCTCTCGGCAAAACAGGGTTCTAGTCTGTTCAGGGGAATGTAGTGAAATAGAACTTATTCAGCTTTGTATTAAAGAGAACCACCACCCAAAAATGATATTCTTATAAATGAATGTAAAAGTTTCAGTAGTCCATTCCACCAACAAGTTCAGAAAAATTGGTTTTCAGACAAATTATATAATTTGAAAACCCATCACGATACTAATAGTAATTGTTCATTGGTCTGCAGACGAAGACTAGTTCATTGTCTAGGACGTACGCGTCTACCCTGCTTCTATTGTCTCCAAATGTATGCGGGTATAGAATTGGCGCACTCGCAAAAGTTTGGCGCTTACGGAACCATTGGACCAGTTGGTTCTGTGTTGTTAAATAATTTTATGTTTATATTTTTAGTTTATTTATGATTCTGTTAATTATAATATATCAATGAGGTCAGTAACATTTATCAAGGAAAACAACACATTTTTTGTTGTCATGTAGAAAATATTAAGTATTTTTAAAGTGATGCATTAACTTTATAATCTTTTTTCAAAAGTGATATTTGAGACTTCAATCATATACCAATATCATTGGAAGATACTGGTGAATGTTGTGTGTTATTTTCATAGAAAAAAATACCCCAATATTTTCCAGGTGAAAAAAAAGTACAATATTGATGTCAAAATGTATCCCGTATCGTTCGCGTGAAGAATCCCAATTCGGATACTATGGACGATGGAGTATTCAAATTCGGATACTCTGTCTTGAATGCCATTGAAAAGCACTCCGAAATAAATTCATTTCAATCTTTAGATATCTCCATAATCAGGGAAACATTTGACAAATCAAAACAAATTGCATTCTTCTGTTACCATCAACCAAAACAACAAGGTACAAGAGAAGAGTGAAAGCTCCAAGTGATTTTGGTTGAATTTTACAAACTTAATGGATCACTTTAATACATCATGTAGATTTCTTGAATATTGAAATGATGCATGCAACAGTAATGTAGTTCAGATACTGAATTGATTGGGCAATGGCATATTTTGTTTTCTTTTTCTAAATCTTACAAATTGACTTTAATATTATTTATTGTATAGTATTGTTGGAATTCTCTGATATTGTCTGTAATTTATGTGTAAATTGCTTCTACCTACTTGCACCGGTGTCCATACCTTTATTCTAAACAAGTTGTTAAAGGACAATTAAATATGGGCAAACTTTTTAAATTTTTTACTAAAGACTAAACCTGTGCCTCGAACTACATGTATGTTCATGTTGTCTAGATTGATGGCACTTTGTAAATACTTGCTATTATTATTAGTACCAGGAGTAATAAGAGAAATGATCTCTAAATTGGTCAAGAAATATTAAAAGAAATCTATGGCTCTTTGAAGATCGGCATAATTATTTCTAGGGGGGACTCAAATGGACAGTGCACTCTGGCAAATATAAGGAGAACTCTCCATACAACTTTGTTTTGTACAAAAAATGCCAAATTGTTTAAATTAACTTTCAATAAATGAATGAACATATAGAGAACTCGGGGAATGGAGAAATGTTGAAATGAAAAATAAATTTTGAAAATGTAAACTTCAATAAAACATATGGGGAAGTCGTCACCAAATTGATCAATGTATTCCAAATCTGAGTCCCCCCTAAAAATAAATTAATATCTTTAAAGGTCCATGGATTTCGTAGGTATTATGCTCAAAATTTCAGAGATTAATCCACCTAGATTCAGTCTCTTAAAAAGGAAACAAACACAGTTTGCCTGGGTTTCATTGTCCTTTATTAACCCCTTGCCTACAGGGACGTAGTAGGCCCTGTACTAAAAGAGTGGTCACACTGAACACGAATCCCCACGAATAGACCCACGAATGCAGTACGAATTGGTACAAATCAATGGCAAGCCGTTTTTAACATTTATTCCTATTTCTTGATATCAAGAATTCAATTCTTGATATCAAAAAATCGAATTCTTGATATCAAGAAATGCATTCTCGATATCAAGAAATGCATTCTTGATATCAAGAAATACTTTTCGGTATTGGTAATACTTGATATCAAGAAATAAACTGATATCAATAATTCAATTATTGATATCAAGAAATAGGAATAGATGTTAAAACGGCATGCCATAGATTTGTACCAATTCGTACTGCATTCGTGGGTCTATTCGTGGGGATTTGTGTTCAGTGTGACCACTCCTTTACCCTTTCAGGACTGGCCCAAAAATACTTGGGCTAGGGTCTATGGAGAATACATGTTATAGCAAATTCAATCAGTCCTGAACGGGTGAACTCTGTCGGGATTGCCAAATTTAGTGGGGAACAGGTTTAATGATGTTTTGATGTTGCAAGCTGCTTGCATTAAAATGGTTACTGAACATGTTGGAGAGGTGCTGAAGTGTGTGAAACTAGTCCAAGTGCTACAATGCAAGGCATATATTTGTATTATCTCAAATTCACTACTTTTTTTTTTTTCATGTGTACTATCTATATACACCATAGTGTCATTCGAAAATTCAATACTGTATTTTTACACTTTTGTGTAAATGCATTGTTTATGCGTAAATGCGTTATTTCTTATAGTAAGCTATTTTCTACCTATTTTTCTGCACTTCTAGAAGTCTTTCAACGTTTAACTGTAGGATGAACATGTATATTTATATATTATAATGATGATATTGAACTTCAGAATGAACTCACGTTTAAATTGATAGAAAACCTGTTTAGATATCAAACTTTCTTTCCACTTCTGCATGTATGCACAAGATTCAAATCAAATTACCTTCATTTATGAAAAGTCAGTAAGTGTTTTCTTTTGAAACCATAAAAAAAAAATCTATTAACGTTTACAGGTTAGAATGTATATTGTTTAAATAGACACTTTTGTACTTTGTTTATTTCCTTGATATTTCTTTTAGGTATTATACTTTTCTCGTATTATATTGTTCAAGCTGGATATGAAGATAATAAGAAGACATATGTGTAGTGATGTATAAGATTTATGATGCAATGAATCATAAATACAAGCATTTCTTTACAAATATGCTCTGCACTTCTCAAATGAAGATGAAATTAAATATTTAATTAGGGACTTTATTTTCTATTAATTACTTAAATGCTTAAATACTAAAGTTTAAAATGTTACAAAATTAGACCTGCATCAGCACAAAATAGAGTTCTCTATATGGGCATTTTGTCTTAAAGGGATAAAGTAACATTGTACAAATCCACAAATCTTACTTAGAGCTCTAGTGGTTCATTCATACCTTGTTGTATTGGTATTACCAATAGAAGCATGGAACAGGTTTTGGTTTTTCAAATTTCTATTTTGTTAAAAAGGATACTTTGCAATTGAATTGTACAGATTTTTAATTATCCACTGGAAAGTTATAACTGTACACAAAGTCAGTACAATAAGTAAGCGAATATCACTTTGCATTTTTGCTCATTACTTGGCCATATAATATCCATTTAAACTGAATTTTTCAAAAATGTTATCAACCATTCGTCACTTTTCGCACATGTGAACAATGTTACTAGATCCCTTTAAATGCAATAGCGAGAAATGCATTCATACTGCTCTATTCAGGGACGAGACTGGTCAATAATTGTATAAATCTGACTTCATTATCCTCGCCATATTATACATCTACCAATAGACACATAGAGTACATAATATACTGTACACAAATTAATGTAGTATCCACACAGCTATGTTTGGACTTATACCATATCACCATTGATACTTTTCTGTCAGTGTGTGCAAGTGTATCACTTGTTATAAAGGCTGCTCTTGCTTTAATATGGTTCAATTAAAACAGTCCTAGAATTCTAGGATACGTTCAATTATTTTCTATGAAAGAGATACTGTTTGTGTATTTATTTAGCTTGCTTGTGATTATTTGTTTATTTGTTCATATTTTGAAATTTTGAAGGCAGGTACACTCTTTTGCACCCTCAACAAACTGGAAGCCTCAGAAGGATGACAATAATTGGTCGTTTTCTGTACTTCTGGTATATCAATATTTCATACCTGCCTTTAAATTGGAAGAATATGAACTTCATTCGGGGCAAACACACATACACACACTCACACACCTCCAGTAAAAAAGAAATTCAACTCCTAATATCCATTTATTCGACTTTGTCAATTTGTTATTCACATGGAGATATTCATAATAAAGTTTCCTCGCATGCACACTGCTGCTTATTAATCTAGCCCCCCCCCCCCCCCCCCCCCCCTCATTTATGCAATTTCATAATATTGGGAGTCCACAAATGTGAACTTCAGAGCGATTTGTGTAGAAGCTTACCATTGAATGATTGAAATGCTTTCTTTACGAGCGCCCATATTCGGCCACATATATCTAGTATAATGAATATTTCATTAACCCATCTAAAATGATCCCCAAGTCTGTCTTAGTTAATAAATATTATTTTAATATTCTTAATTATTTTCTGAAAATGAATTATACAAAGTGAGATAAAGTGAGTGTTTTACTTGACGCTGAAAAAAACATACACCGAGAAAGAAAGGCTCGTGGGTCAGTGGCTAGTTACTACCGTATGTCCCCCCAAAAAATTACAATCGGACATTCTGCAACCTTACGATAACTTTAAAGAAAGTAGATCAATCATAATGCTATTTCAGGGTATGAAAATATAACTACATCTTGCAGAAAACCCTATTCGATTTGCTTTAGTGTTCATGGAGAATGGGGATCTTTGTAAATCATGTCATGGGTCCGTTTCTTCCAAGTTTGACACTTGGATTCTCTTGGCAACCATATGAATAGAAATGTTTTGCTCACAACTGTCAGGGCAACTAACAAATTAATTCAAATTCTGTGCATACCTTTATATCAATGGTGTGTACTTGTGTGAGGTTTTGTTGTTGAAAGATGTATTGATCTCTCAAAAAAAAAAAGACAAGAGAAAGCCATAAAGGAGGAAGAGCTCAAATCAAGTCTTCCATGAGTTAATGATTTAATTTCTCTCTTTAATCATTAATTTTCACACCTTACCAATGTTTGCAAAACTCAGAAATATGATTCCCTTTTACTTCATTTAATTCATTATTATTTCGTTAGTTGAAAATGAAAGAAAACGAGCAGTCACTTTCTCAAAAGATATTTTTTTGTGCGAGAACACAACGAACAACTTCGTATTTGTAAGGCGTGAACACAATGGACAACGCGTCTCCTTACAAAACCTGGAGGGAAGGGACATCGACATGATTTACCAAGATCCCCATTCTCCATGACCACTGAAGCAAATCGAATAGGATTTTCTGCAAGATGTAGGTACAAGTTATAGTTTCATTCTCTGAAATAGCATTCTGATCGTTGCAGAAAGTTCGATTGTAATTTTTTGGGGGACATACGGTAGTTCGGATCATATCATTCTGACTCATGGATCGCCTCGTCGCAATGTTTTGGGTTCGAGTCTCATTGGAGACATTTTTTTTTCTTTCTTCAAATATCATGAGAATTATTTTGAACCCATGCAAAGCCAACATTTTTGGCCAGGAATGAAAAGGGAAAAGAGTTGGAGTCGTATTCATGCATGTTAAATTAAAATTCGGACGTTCGAATTTTGAAGGTGTATAAATTAAAGGGCGGCCAGGGGGGGGGGGGGGGGGGGGGGGGGGGGGGTGTTTCACTAAACTTTAAAAATCAATTTTAGCATCTTTTATATCGCTAAAAATCTATGCTAAAATCGGTTTCAGTGTTTAGTGAAAAGAATTCGAGGCCCCATTATCTCTCGCCATTATTACGTCACAATTCATAGGCGCGCGCGAAGTTCAATATCTAAGAAACGGTGTGACGTCAAAACATAACATAGAAATGCATGGTATATAACGCGTAACTTTCCTGATTATTATCAGATTGATCAAAGTTTTTTCGTTCTTCCGAATTGATTTGATAAATTGAAATACTATGGCGAAATCTAAATCTAAATCTCGATTAGCCAGATGGCTTGGACGGGTTCTCACACTTCTGCATCTCTCTTCTTGCCTGGCAATCGGTAAGTCTACTGCCTATCTCATTTTACGGATAATTATTTAATAAAAACCTGCCCTTTTTTTTGTCTCTGTTTAATTAGTTGATGCTCTTTTGGGGCTGTTAATTTGATACTTGTTGAGTTGCACCATGGATCTGAATACTGTTTGTTTGTTTGTTTGTTTGTTTGTTGTTTTTTTTTTTACTGGCGATGGGTAAATCTTTGACATATAGTTTGGCAATAATATGACCATTTTATATTTCTGTTTTAATATAATCATTGTTTTGATGAATTTAAAAATTAATACAGACTTTCGTAGGAATAATAGTCTAGAATGGTACATTAACCGTTCAGTTTACAGACCTCAAAATATCACACATAAAAGCACGCATAAACAAAAAACACAAACAGTTCCGTTAAAAACAAATCTAGCTCATGTCTATATATTTTTAATACCAGTTTACAGTATGATACCTTTTTACATTCTCTAGACATTTCTATTTTATTTAGCTAATAAATAACTTTTGGACCAGCACCTCCCCTTATTTATATGTTGTCCTGGAGATGGGAGAGAATCCTGCGCCTCGAAATTGTTTAATATGGCGCAATTGAAGTGGTGGATAAGTTATGAAGTAGTAAGTAAGTAAATCAGCCGTTATCAGCCGTTAATATAACGTACATTTCTCAGGCCCGTAGCCAGGGGGGGGGGGGGGGGGAGGGGGGAGGGGGAGGGGAGGGGAGGGGGGGGGGGGGGGGGTATGTGTTGGGTGCGTACGCACCCCACACCCCCCCCCCCCTCTAATTCAGAAAGGTCCACTTTTTGCCGGTCTCGGGTCCACTTTTTACCGGTCTCGAGTCCACTTTTTTTACCTATTTTTAGCAAAATGGTCTCGGTCCTGTTTTTGTAAATTACGCACCTCCCCATAAAAATCCTGGCTACGGGCCTGCTTCTATCATGATTATTTGTTCATCTACTTCCAGGCAAAGAAAATGAGGATGAAGAAAAAGACACCGTGCAGAATTCTGACAACTCGGACAGATGTGTGCTTGCGGTAAGAAAATTTATTTAAAATATCACGATTTCATATCAATAAAAGAAACCAAACGCCTCTTTTCAATGGTTAAATGATTACACTCTTCTTTTCCTATAGTTAGTCTTTTCCTAATATTAGTCTTTTTATCCTAAATAATAATCGACTATAGATATTTAGGTAGGCTTATTTATGTCCATACAAACGTTCCTCTCTAAAAAAAAAAAAAAATTTACGGGAAGAAGATAATTCAGTAGCAATAGAAACAAGATGAAAGGGTCCATTCCCAGTTTGTCTTTTTATTTTATTTCCCCCTACTTACTTGAAAAGAGATTTCAATTTCACTCGCACGTGTTCATGAAAAAACCCCAGCAAGATCAACAAAATGATTAACAAGATTAATTTGATATTACATTTCCAGGACACATCTCAACAGAAGATCCAGCATGAAACACAGCGCCAGAAACAGACACCCTTCGGACCTAAACAGTGCACCCTTCCTCCGGTAAGTCAAGTCCACTTTTCAAGCGACTAACTCTTTTTCTTGATGGCAAGATAACAATTCCAGTAAATGTTTCACGTATTCATTAATCAATCACACTTTGGTTGAAGTGTTACAATTTAATAAACGAAATAGTACAAAAATGGTATACCGGTGTAAGTTAATTCAAGTGATTATCATTAGGATAATTATAGTTTATATTTATATGCAAGAAAGACATTTTCCGTATTCATTTGATATTAAAGAAACTGACCGTACTTTTATTTATAACATTTTATTATTTGTTGTAGTAGGCCTATAGTTTTTATTAGGTGGGCTGTACATCATACAGACCACCTCATAATTTCGTTAGAATTGCCTTTATTTATTTATTTATTTATTATTATTATTATTCTTTATTTTTCTTATTTCCAATCACTTTTTTGTTACCACGATAACTTGAAAATGGCTCAATCAAGTGCCTTGAAATTTGGCACACATATATATAGGCATATGGACAAAGCAAAATAAGGTTTTGAACCCTGACCTTGACTGATGACGTCATCTAGGCGCCATTTTGTAAAATTTTCTGAATATCTTCTCATGATCATATCTTCATAACGAAAAGTTGTTTCTCATTCATATTTATCATGATCAAGGTCAATATCCGTCCGGTCAATTTCAGGTCAAAAAACGCGCGCGCATGCGTACGTGCGCGCGTCAGCGCGCGCGCGCAAAATTTTAAAATGTTCAAAATCGTCGCAAATTCATTTTGGATACGTTTTAGGCCATTTTAAGCATTTTATGAAAAAACGCGCACACGCGCATGCGCGCGCGTTTTCCGCGCGTACTGGCATTTTGCAACATAGAATCGCCGAATTTTCTCTGTTATCATATTTAGCCCATCTTTCCAAGCATTTTGATACCTTGTTCACCTTTTTCTGACTAGTAAAAACGCAATGAGCTTCCGTTCATGAAACATGTCCGTGCGCGCGAGCTCTTGTAATACATAGCATATATGGGCAAAAACATGCCTATACAAAATTCATTGTAACTCTTCAGAATGGATGGGAACTCCCAAGTTTTTTTTCATATTTGGATAGATTATGAGTCGGAGATATGATTTCATGTCTCATTTGACCCTCAATTAACTCATGGCGTCATCATAACGGCCTTCCAACTCACAATTTCAATAGCATATTATGACGTCAGCATATTTTTGGAAAATTGATTGTATCTCTGTAAATGTTGATCGATTTTCTTCCAAATTTTGATATGTTCTAGCTCAGACAATTTTCTACAAATGTAATAACCACGATTTTTCATTTTGACAAAGGCATCATGGCGTATTTTTGCGATTTAAGGAGGCATGTCATTTTTTAACATTTTGCGTGTATTCTCTATGGGACATGACTTTTTTTCAAAACTGGATTCTACATTCCCGTCTTTCGCGACCAATATCTTCTTCGTTTTAGCTTCGTTTACGCTGAACTTCGAGTATGTTGTAGCTGAGACAATAAGCTATCTCAAATGAGCCCTTGATTATGTCTTTAATTTTAGTTCGACCAGCCCACCTATACTTGTTCTAAACAAGTATTACAATTCTAGTTTTCATTTTTTTAAAAATACTTTGAACAGAAGATCCAGCACAAAACTCGTGGACAGAGGAAGGCGTCTCTTGAATCTATGGTTGCTTATCAACAGGGCGCCCTCTCTAAATCTCTGGTAAGATAGTTTGCATAGTTAGTTGCTTGTTTGTTTGTTTGTTTGTTTGTCTATTGGTTGGTTGGTTGATTGTTTGTTTGTTTATTTTTGTATTGGTTGCTTGTTTGTTAGTTTGTTGGTTTGTTTCGCTTGTTTGTTTGTTTGCTTGATAGTAAGATAGATTGATTAATTGATTGACTGGCTGACTGATTGATGTATTAATTAATTAATTTATTGTTTTTTGTTGTTTTTTATTTGCCTGCTTGCTTGATGTTACG
>JBAMJV010005566.1:0-82216 GCA_037951105.1 Echinarachnius parma | reverse complement strand
ATCTATCATTCAGCTCAAGGGCGTTAATTAACGGTCATAAACCTCATAGACGTCATACAGTAATTCGTTGTAAAAGCTGACGCATATTTTCGCTTTTTTAACCAGGAAAGTAGTGTTCTTTTTCAATGAAACTTTCACGCATCATTCGGACATATCTTACCATGATTTGGGTACAGGATCGAAGTCTCAAATGTTATTTTGGGCAATGTCTGACACTTTACAGGTGCACCTTTAAGGAACATTGCTTATCCCACGGGGATTCTCTCTCTCTCTATATATATATGCACTTTATTTTTACAGGAATACAGCTAGGATTGAATAATAACAGTTTAATTAAAATCGGTGAACTCGTTAAGGAAACTGATACCATACAATTAGTGCTATACAGATGCACGATCCCTACTATGTACAAGCAAGTAGTGGAAGATATCGACTATACTACGAGTCCGTTGGGGCCACACTCCATTCCGGGTCAAAAAATGACTCGGAATGGGGTCAGATGTGACCCCATTCCGGGTCTTCATGACCCTATTCCGGGTCATTTTTTGACCCTGAAGGGAGTGTGGCCCCAACGGACTCTTTTCCTGGTCAATTCTGACCCGGGTGTTTTTAGAGTGTATATAAATCACGTAGTCGAATGATGTTTTACATAATTATATAACCATGGTCATGATGGTAATGAAGCTATTAAACTGTTACGTAGCCATGTTGCGTAACCAGTATTGCGTAGTAAGCACCAAGAGTTTGCTAAGTTCTAGTTGCCAATTACTTGCATTTACCCTGTTTATAGCTATACTAACTATCAAGGATTGAATAGTTGTCAACTAAAACCTAGGGTTAGACTCGTCAATTTATCATCACAACTTGGCATTGCTTGTTGTTTACTGGCTTATTCATATTATACATCAATCCACCAAACCAAAGTGCAATTAATCTGTAGCAAGGTTGCATGAATATATGGGCTAATATAATTGTGTATGAACTGCCTATATGAGATAACATAGTCAGGAACAAACATTCAAAATATACAATATATCACATCCCAATCCCCCCATATACACAGCGCCAGACGTTTGCTTTTCTATTCATTGTTGCGAACGAAAAAAAAGAAAGAAAAAAAAAGATAGTCATTGTGCCGAAAAATTGTGCATTTTCTTCACCCCTTTTTCCCTGTTTTATTTGCCGAATACATACCAGCGATAGGAATACAATAGTGGGTTTGCTTATGCTAATAATGTATTCAATGACTGCTGTTGAAGGCAAACAAGAAGGCTTTCCACAAGTCAAACACGTCATGCCTATCTTTGACATTGACTCTATATCATGTCTATGTAGTTTTATTATTTGCCAAAATGCAAATGAGGAAGAAAGTTACCACCCATGTATTTTACGTGAGAGTGCAAAGTTGATATTAGCATGCTATAATCGTCAACATACAGTACATTACGTTACCGCCGACAGTCTTATTTAATAATAGACTTGTACCCCCAACAAAAAAAAACACTCAAAACAACAACAACAACAACAACATCAAACAAAGACAAACAAATTTTTAAAAGACAATTGAGGAATGTAAATACATGTATTAACGAATTTTGTCCATATTTGGACAATCAAATGAACTTGAACTCGAATTCGGTCACACAGGATATTATTATTTTTTTTTTTTTTTTTTTTTTACTGACGTGTTTTTTCAGGAAATTTGAATAAAACAGTGTAAACATACATTATCACCAGCCAGGACGGGTCATAAAGGTGTTATAATTATGCACTACAATTTGCATATGTCATATATGGCACTCTTGCATATAGGCTTATCATCATCATACAAAAATATTAAAACGTAATGTGTTCGTGTTTAAGTGGTGAAGGCCTTTAACGATTTATCAAAATACTGACTGTTCCAACAGGCTTTAATACAAAGGCAAGCACACATCATAAGTATAAACACAATTACACAAACACACACATTACGTAGACATTTCGTACAATCTGTTTATCATAATGTTCTTATATGGTTAATTGAGTTGTGATAATTATATTCTCCTCTAATCACTGACAGAATTATTCGTGAATGACACTGTCTGTATACCTACTGTCACTGACTATATGACAAGAGTAATACCAAAAAAAAGCATGATGAGAACAGCATACACTTTATAATCATTTTGGGTATTATTTATTCACCATTTAACTGAGGTATTATTTATTTTTATTCTATTTTGTTGTCTCTTTATTCACTCATAAATGATTTTCCAGGACGATGACGCTGCGTTACTAGAGTGCACGGCGATCAACGACAACGGTGAGGGCAGCTCTACCCTGGCCGTACGCGTTGCCAACAACAACACGACCTCCATCGTCGCCTGGTGTCTTTGCGCGTTCGTCGTCGCCATCATTCTCGTCCTCCTCGTCGCTTTCTTCTACTGGCGGTCGCAGCAGCATCGGAAGATGGAGAAGCTGTCTCAAGCACGGGAGCGCAACAAGCGAGGAGAGCTAGATGCCGAGGCCGACGGCCACGTCAACCCAACGTTCACCGGCTTCTCGCCGCTCGAAGTCGACTCCGTTGGCTACGGGCCTGATGTCCAGCCATACATTTCTAGTCAGGTACGACTCGTGTCAGATGATCAGACTAGTGATTTAATAGATAATGTGATCCTTTTTAGCTCGTGTTATGAGACGGTTAATTGTTAATGCCGTCATACCCTCCACATTCTTCCTCATCGTCCTCCTCCTCCTCCTCCTCCTCCTCCTCCTCCTCCTCCTACTTCTCCTCTTCCGGCCTCCTCCTCCTCGTTCTCATCTTCCTCCTCCTTCTCCTCCTCCCCTCCTCCTCCTACTTCTCCTCTTCCGGCCTCCTCCTCCTCCTCCTCCTCCTCCTCCTCCTCCTCCTCCTCCTCCTCCCCTCCTCCCCTCCTCCTCCTACTTCTCCTCTTCCGGCCTCCTCCTCGTTCTCATCCTCCTCCTCCTTCTCCTCCTCCCCTCCTCATCCTACTTCTATTCTTCCGGCCTCCTCATCCTCCTTCTCATTCTCCTCGATCCTCCTTCTCCTCGATCATCCTCCTCTCATCCATAGATGTAGTCTAGACCAAACAACTGGAATATGGTTGACCATATCCGACACTAAAACACAACATTATCATTGACAAAGATCATATAAAAATAACGGACATGCACGTTATGTCACTTTCGGCATGTTCTTGCAAAATCGTCATAATTATGTTGTTGGGAAGCTAAGTGTTGACGAGCTGCCCCCTCCTTATGGGGGCACCCGGGATTATGACCACGGCGGGCCGAAGCCGATCCCGAGACAGAACGGGCAGGGGGCCAAAGATTTTGAAAGCAATTCTATCTCCTTCTCAAAAACACAAAAACAAATGAATAAATAATTTAATCTAAATTAAACTAAATCAATAACGTAATGAATGTCAAATGTTCACTCTTGTAGACGAGACCAAGCACCCGCGATTATGACCACGGCGGGCCGAAGCCGATCCCGAGGCAGAACAGCACGGGCAAGAGCGCCAACGGGTCCGACAGCGACCCTGACTTCATCTCCAAGGATATGGAGAATGACGAGGAGGAAGACATGGTAAGAGACGGAGCTTATGCGACCCCGTCGACGAGACTCTAGTCCAGTGATCTCAGATAGGACGATAATGTTTGTCACACGAGCAAATGCGCCTTATAGGCTTTATTAAGAGCTAATATTCCACACAAATTACATGGTTATGAATGATAAATTTAAACAGGAATCGATCTTGTACCAAATTTCCCCTAGAAACTGAGCATTATAATAGTGTATCTGTGTGGGTGTGTATGTGTGTGTGTTTGTTTGTTTTGTTTGTGTATGTATGTTTGTATGTGTGTGTGTTTTTGTGTGTGTATGCATGAGTTACATGCATGTCTATAATGTCTTTCAAAATTTTGCTCATCATACACCACGTGCATGCAAATATACAAACGTATGAATAGTTTGGTATTGAGCTGTCAATGCTATCTTTGCACATTTCTTGTCATTGTTTTAGAACAGCTTACTTTGTCATGCATGCATGTCTTGCCTTGAAGAATATAATATAGCTATGTAACTAAATAGAGCTACATATTATAATGCAATTATTGCATTTAAACGATTATACAGAGTATAATTAGTGGCGCGATAGAATAGAACTCTTTTAACGATTTTTGATGGGTTTATTTTTACTGGGAGAGAGTAGGCAGGATTTTCACGGAGGGTTATCGTGTCAGTATCGTGTCAAATACTTATCTTGGCCGATGTATAAGCCAAGCACATGGCCGCGACCGATGAGAATTTACCTTTCTGAATGTTATGTCCTGTAATTACTGAGAAATCTACCACCAGAAAAGTTATTTTGTGAAATCTATTTTAAAATCTGAGAATATCTATTTTAACAAAATGTATACTCAATCTATATAAATCCAATCAACATCTTAATCTTTAGTGACGCATTTTAGGTAATAGTGAAAAGCGAGGTAAGTTGAGTCATTACGTGCACCCCTTTATCTACGGAAATGTCCCTCTGGGTGCACCATCCCAATCAAACTTCACTTTTTGTTTGAAGACACAATACGTTTGGAACGTGCCTTTGTTAGTTTTGTTGTTTCGGGTTTTATTATATTTTTTTTAATACACAAATTGTTAGCGTTTGCGTTTTCTGGGGTCAGTAATAACGTTTGATTGATTTGCATTAATTGCAGTGCTCTTGGTGTACTGTGTATCTCTATATTTATATACTTATGTCGGATATACACCGCAAACATTGATCGAATATTTTTTAATGTGTATACAAAATCAAGTGATGAAAGATATTAAAAATCTTAAATATTACTATTTCGAAATTATAAAAGGAGTAAAACGAAATTATTTGGGGGCACATATTATGTATATTTTCTTTTAACAAAATGCCCCTTTATGTTTCCTATTGTTTCTTTTCAAATGATTGGGGGGGCACGTGGTCCCCCCCCCCCCCCCCCCCCCCCCGTCGCTACGCCACTGGATCCAACTAGTCCCGGCCGGTTTATTACATCCGCGAAAACATGGCATTGTAAACAATTTGAAGTATGAGTGTTTGTTATCCCTGCTACAAGATAATCTATAGACAGATCATCTTTGATCATCATAAGATCTACATATTGTTTTTTCATTAGGCCCATTTTTTATGATTTACCCCACGGCAAAATATGGCGCCTTAATTGTTGCATCACATACTAGCCTTATCCAGCTGCCTCTTACCAATAATTAGACAGTTAGTGATCTGTTTTTACAATGAGTCTGTCTTGACAGATCTATCTGACCTCTTCCATTCTGCATTCAAATCATATCCCGCCATTGTCAATTTGTTGTTTCTGTCTAAATTCACACCATTTTGTTGATATCCTAGCTACACGAGTTTCATATTCGTGGAAGAAATGTTCTCCGTTCGGAAAGGAGATGCACACCATTCATGTTTCGTGTTTTTGTTCTATTTTAGTTTGACTCTTATTTTTTGTTTGGTTTTAAAGGAAAAGATCACCTGCTATTTCCTTGAACATAATATAGTTGCGTATTATTTGTTTTGTTTTCGTAGCACGATTTTAGTTCATCTGCATGTGTATGTTTAATTGTCTTCATATCTTACACCCCCCCCCCCCCTCCCTCCTCCTCCCTTGTTGCATGATGTAGACCCAAACCTACACCTACCAAGTCAATCCCAAGTTCGACGAGTACCGGGCCAGCTACGACGTCAGTAACGTAGTCGACGACGACGACCACGACCACATGGATGGCGACAACCTCAAGAAGTCCATGAACAACCTCGACCTGGAGAAGGAACTGGTGGGCGAGCTCAGCATGTTTTCCCAGCCCGGCTACGATCACAACTTCGATAACGATGCCGAACCCATTGTCGTCAGTACCGAACTATAATCGAATATTATAGGAGTATAACTTTTTGAAATACCATGCAGTGCCTTTAAAAACAATTTTTAAAAGACAACTATTATTCGAAAAGCAAAAATTCCATAATAATAATAATACAATGGTATCTAATGTTTTATGCAAGCTCCAAACATTGTTTCTTATAATATGAAGATTTTAAATGCACATTTGTATTATTGAAATTTCAACGCAGTTTTTGTATTATTGGAATTATTAATGCAGTACTTTTTATATCCACATCTTAAATTTAAGTAGAGTAAACGCCTTTAATAATGAAATAGTGATGCCTTTAATCACTATTGTATTTGGTATATTTTTTTAGAATAATAGACTCGCGTATAAACAAAATCACAACAAGTATTTTTTACAGTCATACGATTGATTAAAAAACACCGCACATACTTCATGTATTTGTTCTTATAAATATATTGTTTCATCCCAAACATAATATTCTGCACAATAAGTATATAGTTTTGTGCATTCACTCGCTTTGCTGTGTGCATATTGCATATCGCTTGTTAGTATTGTGCATTCACCGCGCTTCTTTCGATATTTACTTAGAACACAAATATTTCACTCGTTCTTTGTGTGCACGATATTGATTTTTTGTATAACCTTGTGTTATTTGTTTTCACGCATGCGTACTTACAATCATTTCGTTACATTCAGAATCTGCACCATGTGTATTTTAATTATAATTTGACTGTGATTATGAGTATGGCCTGTGTGTGTGTTAAAGGGATCTGGTAACATATTGTCCAAATCCACAAATCTTCCTTAGAACTTTAGCGGTTCTCTCATACCTCATTGTATTTGTATTATCAATAGAAGCGGCATGGAACAGCTTTAGGTTTTTCCAAATGTATCTTCCGTTATAATTATATTTATGATTGAAATACTCAGAGTTATGATTATCTACTGGATAATAATATAATATCTACTGGATAAGTATAACTGTGTACTGAGTAAGCGAATACCGCTTTGCAATTTCGCTCATTACTCGGTCATGACATTCATTTACCATGGAATTTCCACATTATCACTCAGTGATAATTTCAGATCACAGTCAAAAATACATATTTTATCAACCCTTTGTCCGTTTTTGCACATGTCAACACAGTTACTATATAGATCCCTTTAAGCGATTGAGATATGGCCATAACAGATGTAAATGTTGATGGTTGGAATATGATTTTACTCACCTCAATGTCAATGTACATGGTCATCGAATAAGGATTTCCTTGTGGTACACGTACCGAAAATAAAATGAAGCTTTATAAACTTTTGAATTCAGTACATTTACGATTAGATTGAAACATTTACTTTCACTTTAAAATATACATAAACACCGTAACAAATTTACGTTATATTCATTCTTTGTTATTTTATTGCAGAGTCTTGTCAAAATCAATCATTATAATTTTCATGAGCGTGCATTTGATGTTGCGATGTCATTCGTTTAGGCACAAATAGCCTTAATTGTTTCAAAATCTCTAATTGTAAAACATTGTCTGTACATATAGCTCATCAAAAAGGACAAAAAACCCTGCATAAATCTTTGTGACTACATGTTTGTATAATACTTTATAACGGTCTGCAGACAAAGATACATATTACACCAACTATATTGATCATATCCCTAGAACTAGAAAATCTTATTCTGTCTTATCAGACCCATTACACAATTGTTATAGTTTTCAAATGTGGAAACGGAATTTTCTCTGTATTTTTGTGTAGAATTGATAACTAGAACTTAGTTCGTCCATATATAAAACAAACTATTAAACAAGTGAGCGGGGATCACTGACACAATAAACGCTTTCTTGAAAATATAACATTTATATTTTTTTTCAATTGTAATATGTGTAAAAATATTAATGGTACCCATGCATTTCCCCTCGTCATTCTGTGGTAGATACAAACGCATTATGTCATATTTGGATTTGGTATAGAGTGATTTACGATCATATAATAGCTTTCAACCAAAAGGCGCTAAATCCACTTTTTCAACTTCCGAGGAAAACAGGTTTCTTTGTCCCACTTTGTACATGTGCCTATGGGAATATGAAAATTGAACTTTCTATATTTTGATTTTGAGTGAGTTATTTGTCGTAAAATGTGGATTCCTAGTTAGCTACGTAGATTATACATGTAGATATATCGTTAACTCAATTTTTATGGAAGTGGATTTAGCGCCTTTTGGAAGTGAGCTCATATAGTTTTATGCTAAAGAAATAATATTAAAGTATGAGATGAAATTAATAAATTAAAGAAAATCGACGCATTGTTATGTAATATAATAAAATGCAATACACTATAATGCTTGTTAATGATGTATTTGGGCTGAAGTGTTATTAGTGTTGCTGCATACGTAGATGATATTGTTAAATGTTAATATATACAAAGTCTTTCATTAGAGTGATTACTTTACAATAATAAAGAACGTCTTTCAATCTTTATTTGATGGCATCGAATTACACTGATTTTTATATTTTAAAACGACATTAACATTGAAGTAAAGAATGAGTGTAACTATATGTACCAGTACTTTTTAAATGAACAATTAATCAGAACTTTAAATTCATTCATGATCGAGCCGTATATATGAGGAGAGCCTTGTTAAATTTCATATCTCATAATATAATAAATGTAAATGTTTTTATTGTTTAAATACAAGATACTAGATTTGTAAGCTGGTCATCTTGCATTGTAATATGTATGTTGCTCACAGATGCCCAATATATTAAACGCTTTTTAATATAACTAGACTACAGTTTTGTTGTAATTGTTTTGATGTTTTATGATTGTGCGTGTGTTTGTGTGTGTATGTGTGCACTTGTGTGTATGTGTGTGTATGTGTGAGAGAGAGAGGAGATAGCAATAGAGAAATCACATACATGAAAGGGGGTCAATCCTCTTAAATAATATGAACATTTGTATAGCGCAGCTAACTCTACTGCGCTTATAAAGAGCTCAGTTTAAGTGACAAAACAAACAAAACCAGGACGTATAAACAAACAATCTTATGAAAAGACCTGCATACAAAAATGTGTTTTTAACATAGACTTAAATGTATTAGCAGATTCTATTTTAAATGGTAAGCTGTACCAGTTTCGGGGCGAAATTATCTTGTTTTAGATTACGGGGGGTGGGGGGAGGATGAGCAATGGTATAGTAGCGTAGTTACAATTAATTTGACAAACACAGTTATACAAATAAGTCTAAATGTTATATATAACAATTAAGAAATACAGTCAGACCGCGCTAAGACACTGTCAAGCTCCATCACACAACTCTACAGTCAGACCGCGCTAAGACACTGTCAAGCTCCATCACACAACTCTACAGTACTAAGACACTAGCTGTCAAGCTCCATCACACAACTCTACAGTACTAAGACACTAGCTGTCAAGCTCCATCACACAACTCTTCCGTCAGACCGCGCTAAGACACTGTCAAGCTCCATCACACAACTCTACAGTCAGACCGCGCTAAGACACTGTCAAGCTCCATCACACAACTCTACAGTCAGACCGCGCTAAGACACTGTCAAGCTCCATCACACAACTCTACAGTCAGACCATGCTAAGACACTGTCAAGCTCCATCACACAACTCTACAGTCAGACCATGCTAATACACTGTCAAGCTCCATCACACAACTCTACAGTCAGACCGCGCTAAGACACTGTCAAGCTCCATCACACAACTCTACAGTCAGACCGCACTAAGACACTGTCAAGCTCCATCACACAACTCTACAGTCAGACCGCGCTAAGACACTACTGTCAAGCTCCATCACACAACTCTACAGTCAGACCATGCTAAGACACCGTCAAGCTCCATCACACAACTCTACCGTCAGACCACACTAAGACACTGTCAAGCTCCATCACACAACTCTACCGTCAGACCACACTAAGACACTGTCAAGCTCCATCACACAACTCTACAGTCAGACCATGCTAAGACACTGTCAAGCTCCATCACACAACTCTACAGTCAGACCGCACTAAGACACTGTCAAGCTCCATCACACAACTCTACAGTACTAAGACACTGTCAAGCTCCATCACACAACTCTTCCGTCAGACCGCGCTAAGACACTGTCAAGCTCCATCACACAACTCTACAGTCAGACCGCGCTAAGACACTGTCAAGCTCCATCACACAACTCTACAGTCAGACCGCGCTAAGACACTGTCAAGCTCCATCACACAACTCTACCGTCAGACCGCGCTAAGACAATGTCAAGCTTCATCACACAACTCTACAGTCAGACCGCGCTAAGACACTGTCAAGCTCCATCACACAACTCTACAGTCAGACCACGCTAAGACACTGTCAAGCTCCATCACACAACTCTACAGTCAGACCGCGCTAAGACACTGTCAAGCTCCATCACACAACTCTACAGTCAGACCGCACTAAGACACTGTCAAGCTCCATCAAACAACTCTACAGTCAGACCGCGCTAAGACACTACTGTCAAGCTCCATCACACAACTCTACAGTCAGACCATGCTAAGACACTGTCAAGCTCCATCACACAACTCTACCGTCAGACCACACTAAGACACTGTCAAGCTCCATCACACAACTCTACCGTCAGACCACACTAAGACACTGTCAAGCTCCATCACACAACTCTACAGTCAGACCATGCTAAGACACTGTCAAGCTCCATCACACAACTCTACAGTCAGACCGCACTAAGACACTGTCAAGCTCCATCACACAACTCTACAGTCAGACCACGCTAAGACACTACTGTCAAGCTCCATCACACAACTCTACAGTCAGACCATGCTAAGACACTGTCAAGCTCCATCACACAACTCTACAGTCAGACCGCACTAAGACACTGTCAAGCTCCATCACACAACTCTACAGTCAGACCGCACTAAGACACTGTCAAGCTCCATCACACAACTCTACAGTCAGACCGCACTAAGACACTGTCAAGCTCCATCACACAACTCTACAGTCAGACCATGCTAAGACACTGTCAAGCTCCATCACACAACTCTACAGTCAGACCATGCTAAGACACTGTCAAGCTCCATCACACAACTCCCATTATTCCCTCCATATTTGTGATCGGCTGCATCAAAACCCACTGCTTGTTGGCAAATATCAAATTTTAGATTTACAGTGTAACCAACAATTATTTGGACAGCCTGAAAAATAGGAAACTAACTATTTTGAAAAAATTTCAAAATATGTTCTTATATTTTATCTTGATTTCAACAAAGCAGCATCTAATAAACACATACAATGAATTTTAGGCAGCTTTTTACCAAACATTTTCTTCAAAATTTGTTCTAGCATCATTTAAATTAAAGTGATTTTTTCAAGGTGTCCAAATGATTCTTGGGTACACTGTATATACCATTATAAAGGGGTATTCATCAGCTGTGTATAAGTTGAAACTAAAATATTGACGTTTCAAATATGACAATCACTATTAAAACCATTAACAAATTTACAAAATCATAAAATAACTACTGATTAATGGATTAATATTTCAAGTTGATTTTTTTTGATGCATTATAAAGAGCAAAAGTGTATCTTGCTATTTATGTCAAAATGTTCATTTACTCCCAGGGAATTTTTTTTTTTTTTGAAGGCTAAAAAGAGCAAAACAAAATTACCAAGGGGTGGGTTTTGTTTCAGCTGGTCACATTTATCTTCTCAATTTCACATGAATGATACAAGGACATTTGCTATTTTAGACCCCCCCCCCCCCCCCGCCCTCCCACAAAGTAACACAAAAAAACAAACAGGGGGAAAAAACACAACAACACACATGATATTATTGTTTATCTTTTAATATAAAGACAAAATTAAAATGTTCATGGACTACATTATTAGTTCTATACATTATAACTGTAAAATAGTAAAAATCAACTTAGGATTTTCACTTAACATTATTATGTATGATCTTCATTTAATCATTTGTACAAACAATAATAGATGTTTGGTGTCTTGGTGTATTAATGCAGATTTAAAGAATAATAAAGAAGCATTATATTTGTCTAAAAAAGGGTGCCCAATTGAGCATTCTAAAAATCCAGTGACTGTATTAAAATAAAATCAGAGAAAGTTTTTACCTCGGTAGCATGAACTGTCTGGCAAGAAGAATCTTTAATTGCTAAAGTGTTTAAGCACTATAAAATATGAAGCAACATGCATCTTTCTAGAAAAAAGTTTATCCGCACCAAAGGAAAAGAAAAGTTTGCATCAAACTAATTTCTAGTGGCTGAACCTATACAGTAAAACCTTATTACAACGAGCACCTTGGGCACATTGAATGTACCTCTTTATATCAGATTTCTCATTGTATCAGGACTTAAAAAATAATAAAATACATAAAACCTGGACCTGAGAAATTACCTCGCTATACTATCAGGTAACTCGTAATAACAGAGCTCATTATAAAGAGGTTCCACTGGATGTTATCATAGAGAACTAGGTTTAAATTATCATTCTACCATGCTTGATTGATAGACATTTGTCTTAATTCTTCATTAAAGAGACTGTTTTCATTCAAATTTGCAGCCATCCTGCAGCCATCCTGCACCGAGATGTCTTTATCTCGGAAAATGATACTTGTTTGAAGCCCGCTCTATCGTTGATCCACACGTTAAAACTGAAAAATGCTTGAATAGATGATAATACAGTGAAATCTTGTTTTTAAACAGCCCTGAAATTCAAAATAATCTTACAACAAGGTAATTTTGATAGTCCAAACTCTTTGTATTCTTGCTTCTCTGATGTTTAAATCAGGTTATTACTGCTGTTCAATGTTTATATAGTCCAATGAAGCAAACTTACACAAAGTTGCTTGGGGATTTTTAGAGTCGCAAGTTCCCGCCAAGATGTTAGGTGCAGGGCAGGGCAGAAAAATCAATGTAGGAATAACTAGAAGACATCCCCTGGGTCTGCATATGGGAGTGATCCTATTGCTAGTAGGCCTTAGATTGATCACTTAGCTTCTCTGAGTCTAAACCAGTTTAATACTTTCTTCAAAGTCTTCAAAGTCAAGTCAAGTCAAGTCAAGTGAAGCAAAGTGCCACCCAGCAGCATATGGATAGGCTACTGTGGCAAGCTCTCACCAGGATGTTAGGTGCAGGGCAGGGCGAGAGATCTAGGTAAGAGTAACTAGAGGACAACGTCTGGGTCTGCAAGTGTGAATGATCTTGTTGCTTGTAGGCCATAGACAGATCACCTTGCTTCCCTTGAAACTCAAACCATAACGTCAATGTCAATTCAAATGAAGCAAAGTGCCACAACGTTGCAAGGGGATACTTGGTAAGTTTGTAGATTACAGTGGCAAGTTTCCAACCAAGATGTTAGGTACAGGGCATAGCAGGAAGGTCCATGTAGGAATAACTAGAAGACGATGCCTGAGTGATCCTGTACATTGGTAGCCTATTTTTCGATCATCCTGCTTCACCTAAAAATCTGAACCAGTTTATCCTGCACCTCTGATCATTGTTAAGTCAAATAAAGCCACAAGTGCCAGAACGTTGCAATGGAATATTTTGTTTCCAACCAAGATGTTAGGTGCAGGGCAGGGAAGGAAGGTCCATGTAGGAATAACTAGAAGACAACCCCTGGGCCTGCATGCGCGAATGATCCTGATGTTGGTAGGCTATGGACTGGTGAACGGAAGGTGTGGTCGGCGGCTGCGCCAGAGGTGGTGGCTGCTGCTGGAGATGTGGCTGGCTCTGCTGTGTCTGTTGCTGTTGTCGCTGTTGTGGGTGTTGATGGCGTGTCTGTTCTGGTTGTGGTGGAGCCGCAGGACGCCGCGGTGGTTGCAACCCTAGGTTAAGTTGGCTAGGCTGTTGTTGTAGTTGTTGCTGACTTGTAGGTGAGCTCTGGGACTGGGTCGTCTGGAATATGAAACATGATAAGGAAACGAGTAACATAACTATAGTGGTGATAACCCATTTCAACTACCTTTAATTAGACACCCAAAAAGTGCACCAAGTGATAAAAGACCCTGTTTGAAGTTTATCTTTACTGATAGCTCAAAGGTTAAAGGAAAAATTAAATCATAACAATTTAAGTTGAGGTATTATTGGTATTGTTCATCAATGCGTTAAGCATCCTTGATATGAGCAAAGCAGCCTACTTAATGACTTCCATCTAGAATATCTTATTTGAAAAATCCCATTTCTCCCTTCTAATTTATATTCCTTTATCTAATATTATATACAACTTACTTGGATAGTTAACAGAGTTGTCTTCTATGTGCTTGAGACACCTGAAGTGTCATATCTGTCCGTTTCTCAACATTCATTTAGCATCCTTCAGCAGAGCTAATTTCCTCAGTCTTCTCAACATAACCTCTATCTAAAACGTTCCAATTAAAATTGCCTTCTTTCCTCCCCCTTGCCATCCGGCATCCCTTCTTAGCAATTCCGATTCAGAGTGTTGAAATGACTTACGGAGTTGTTTGGGTCATCACTTTTTTTGAGACGCCTGCTGTGCCTCAGCCTCGCGTTGCCCAAAATTCGTCTAGCATCCTTGATCAGCGCTTTCTTCCTTTCACCATTCTCTTGCATGTGGTCTTCATACGTCTCACAGTTCTGGTCGGTGTTGATAGGATCGTATGGCGACCTGCAAAAGAGAAAATTTGAATAACATTATGAAGAAAAAAAAGGATAATTCGGGACGATTGTTTGATAGTTTACAATATAAGGGGAAGACAACGTTACAATAATAAGTGAAAATCAGTTAATGTTTTAACCAATCTTTGCTGCTCTTTCCCTCATCCTGAAATTCCTTAACACTTTATATATAGCAACACAGTTCTGATCAGTATTGTGGGGATGATGAAATCATATGATGCCCTGTTGAGACATGGTTGATATCATTAGAAAATGATACAATGCATAATGCATAATAATTCATGAAATATACTTAAATGAGCAAAACTTATTAGTACTTATGTCGTATCTGATTCCAAAGTTTGTTTTCCTGTTACCTTTTATACATCTATAGGTTGGAATGAATTATAAACAATGAACAGGCGTTGGATGCTGACTACTTTGCCTTATTTATCGAATCGTGTAGTGTGAAATCCAGCTATGAAACCCTATTTCCTCGAGTCCAAGTTAAAAGTTATTAGTAATCTTCATGACAATCTACCTTAGATACAGTAAAACACAATTTTTAGGTAGTTTTCTTGTCAGCCAACGATCTCTTAGATCGAAGTGGCTGATAAGATTTGTGGAAACAAATCAAAGGGCTTGGAGGTTGGTAGATGTACAGTACCTGTTATACATGAGTTGGAAAGGCGTATATCCCATGACCGGGTGCTTGCTCGTCCTGTACTGGTACAGCGTCCAGTCCAGTTGACCGTCCCAGGTGTCTGGGTGAGTGCGGGTCAAAGTCTCCAGTACGTCCATCAGCGAAGCGTTGAAGGGCTCGTCCAGCGATAGGTCGACAGGCTTCTCCCAGGCGTTGAACTTCTGGTTTGTGACGCTGATGGAGCCGAACTCCTCCTCGATCTCCTGTACGAAGTCGGGCGCCTCGTCGAAGAAGGTGATGCGTGTCCAGCCCAACCTGTAATTTTGGTATTATAGAAATAACTTTTATTTTCATTCCGTATAGGGAAATCGGGACCAGAAATATACAATTAATATTTATGAAAATTAGCAAAGTAAATAGGGTTTCCCCAGGATCCGAACCCGAGACCTATGGTTTGCTAGACCGGTACTCTACCAATTGAGCTAGAAAGCCCTCCTGCTGTTTTTTTGTCCCTGAAACCCTTTTCAATGCTACAGATGGTCAGCATCTAGTATTAACCTGACACAAACCCAAAGGACAAGAAAACAACTGAGGGATATCATAATGTTAGAGGTAAGGTTATTTTAGAAATACATGTAGTTGCTAAAATTGGGCTGTGGGTCTAGAATTACAATTCATATTTCACAATCTCTTTAACAGTTAAAAGCTAATTACTAGAACAACCAACTTGCATCACATATTGTGATTCTGTAAATTCCTGAGAGTATTTCTGGTCTTCCTGTCTAAATTCCTTACAATTTCTAATAATATTCATACTGTGAGATACATGATTTGTATATTTATAAGCCATAAATTTATCCCACAAATGAAGTAAATGGATCATAATATCTACATTCATTATTTACTCACAGAGAAAGATCATTATATGAAGCACCTTGGGCCCACTGAATTGACAGATTACTGTATCAATAATAAAATGATGAAATACATAGAGCACAGGGAAATAATATATCTGTTTTAATTTTAGGGGGCTCCTTTTAAAATTTGTATAATACTAGTACCCTATGGTAACTTTAGGGGCTACCTATTGATTAAAGGGGGCTATTTTGAAAATTAGGGGTGAAATGGCCCTCAGCCCTGTGTATTTCTTTCCCCGATAGAACCTGGACCTGTGAAATAACCTAGGTATATAGTTATATCAGGTACTCCTTCTAACAGTGCTTGCTATAAAGAGGTTCCGCTGTAAATACAAAGCAATAAACACGACTTTAAGGTCTGAACATACCTCGTCATGATCGAGTACAGAAATCGAGCGATCAGGAGTGATGAAGGATAGGGGATGGCCTTGGCCTCGGGCCACTTTGTGAAGTAGTCCCAGAGGACCACAAGAAACTTGTTGTCTTGGTGCGTCCGCTGGAAAGGTCCTAGAATCGCCACCCCAGCCTGATGAGAGAGAGGAGACAATGTATTTGTTGCATGAAATACAAGAATCTGAAGCAGTGAAAAAATTACATGGGGGCTCGGGGCGAAATGCCAAAAAGAGCTCGGGGAAGTTTGCATAGAGTTCAATGCAAATCAATTTTTGGAGTGTTATTTTCATGCAGGTAAGCTTGAAAAGTAGCCCCCAAAAATATATTTTTATTTTTTCCCTGATCTGAGGTATAACCTTATATAACAAAGAGTGGTTGTTAAAGTCATAGCAGCATGATTGAAGACCAATTTGTAACTTGTTAGAAATGATTTAAATAGGATTATTCTATTAACCGTTTCAGGACTGGTACCGAAAATACTCAGGCAGGGGTCTATGTAAAATACATGTTATAGCAAAATCAATCCATCCTTAATGGGTTAAAAGGGGTCCATCACGCGAAGAACACAAGATAGTCTGTTTTGGTACCGTTGTTTGATATTAGTCCAACACTTTGCAAATGGTTGATAAACAAAGCAATTAGTCACCCAAAACTTGAGCCTTAGGTTAGGTACCGTAAACCGGGGTGACTTTGACCGCTGCCAGGGTGACTTTTGCCACTTTTTGAGGTAATGTATAGAATAGGAAATTAGTTCTAAAGAGAGTGAGACTTGATGAAAATACAACCTTCTCAAAAAGTGTCCAAAGTCACCCCGGCAGCCAAAGTCACCCCGGTTTACAGTACCGAAAGCGCCAAATGTTCATCTAGGTCTATTTGAAGATTTCAGGTGGCCTGTGCCCACCAGCATTTCTACAACTTCTAGGGGCCATAGTAACCAGGGCCACCTTGCGAGTCAGGTAGCCTAGTCTGACTGATATAAGGTGGGGGCAGACTCTTGTATTTAGTGCTGTTATCCGATCCGATCCGAAAAGGGAATTCCCGGCGGTCATGGCCTTCAACCGGGAAATTAGCGGTCCGAGAAATGGCCCTTTTTTTCTATAATTCTCGTTTTGGCAACCCATTTTTTCCAGTACTAATAACAAATTTGTATACTGTACATATTAGAAAAAAATGGGATCAACGCAAGTAATTTGCAGTAGGTATGACAGATTTACGACTTGTGGCTAGGACCAGGAGCAGAGAAGGTCACTATGTTTAAACAGCTTGAGCCTTGAAGTCAATTACCTGAATTTGTGCAGAGCTATATATAATGAAGGGTTTAAGGAGAATGCCCCCTCCTGTTGGAAAGCTTACGCCCAACCTTTGAATATACTTTTTTACACCCCCCAAAATAAATTACCCCAATGCTGCTTCCCATTTTGTTTGGACAAATTTTTAAAGGGATAGTTGAGTTCTGGTAAGGAGAGTACAGTTTTGGTGAAACTGAATTTTAGTAACCAAAACCTGCATCATTACATTACAAACTAATAGTTATAACTAGAAAGGAACACAAAATTACAAATGACGTAGTAAAGATCATGTTATCATTCAAAAAATCGGTTTCAACCATTTTGAATACAATATTGTGCATGTGATGTTTTGTTGAAATAGTGATTAGATAGAGAAATAACCAACAACTATTTAAATACCATTTTGTAACTTTTTGAAAAGAGGAAGCATTTTTAAAAATTTTGAACGGCTGGTTCAAAATTCTCTAATAAACCTGGGGCCCCAGCTTTATTACAAATTGTTATATTTATGGATATTTCAGCCGTCTCTGAACCGATTTTGATCAAACAAAGATGATTTTATTATTTAAATATTATGCTCTTTCAAATTTTACACTCAGTTTTTACCTCACGAAAAAAATAAGTAGTCTAGCGCCCTCTCTACCAAAACTCAACTATCCCTTTAAACATTGTGTTTCTTGTAGTCATAAAAAATTTGCCCAAACATGATCTTACACAGGCCCTGAGTTCACATGTGGTTGTGAGTTTGGTATGATATGCATGCCCACTGAACCTTGGCTAATATATGGTATGTCTCCTCATAACCCCCCAAAATAGCAATTGCGTGTGCATGGGTACAGACAGTGTTTTTGCTCATTCACAAGGGAACCGGACGAACCGGGACCCGTTAATAATTTTTTATTTCTATGAGCCGGGATCCGAGACGGGATATTTTTTTTACCTAACAGCATTACTTGTATTTCTTTCTTTTAAAAAAAATTATTTTTACCCTTATTAATAATGTTTTTGTATTGTTTTGGGGGGTGATCAAATTATTGTGGGGTCACATGCCCTCCCCTTACACTGGTGGCACCCATTTAAGTCAAGCCCTGCTTACCTGTTTCCAGACGCCAGAGCCTAGCAGTACTCTGCCAGTCTTTGGAGGGTTGTAGCCGGGAGTGTTCCCTCTCTGGCCGTGGTTGGTGTTACCGCGACACGTCTCGCACGATCGCACGTAGTTCATGCAGTCCTGGCCGACGGTGTGCCAGTAGAACTTCTCCGTCACCCTCCTGCTAGTATTGTCCCTGCCCGCATGATGCCCTGTACACGCAAAGCAAATATGAAATCACATCACGACAGGAAACAAAATTGTAATTCATTTTTCTGGGGCTACTTTTGAAGCTTACGTGCATGAAAAGAACAATCCAAAATTTGATTTGCATTGAACTCTGTGCACATTTTCTGGGGCTTTTTTTGGCATTTCGGAGGCAACTTCACCCTGAGCGCGGCCCCCATGTATTTTTTTCACTGCATCACGACATTGCATCTACAGGTATAATTGTCCTTGTAGGGACGTTTGGTTAAGTTTCAACTAATTTAAATTAAAGGTCTGCAATTTTCGCTGCCATTGTGCTATCTATTTAAAAGGATTTTTTTTAGCAAGATTGACTTTGCAGGGATTGGACTATCAGGCATTGTCCGAAAGTAGTTGTGATGTAGGTATTCTCTAAGTACTATTAGGTCAAGACGTGCCCACAGCCACCAGCTGTCCTCGCCTACACCGTTCGTGCATATTATATCTACGTACAGAATCGCATTGCCCGAGTGCATATTTTTTCGCGCGGCATGCCATTGCATGCAGTGTACATGATTGCGGCATGCAATCATGTATTTGCGAATTCACTTTGACGGCACTTTGACCCAGTTGTTAATGGTTACGACCGACGCTACCGGTATTAAATAGAACAATAGTACCACGTACATGTAGTTTGTCAAGTGTAACATACAAAGTATTTTACACATGACAGAACAGGTATGCCCACAGCATGAACAAAAGAAGCAGACAATATGCAACTGAATAGAGCATGATCAGCTAGATTATCACATGATTAATTGATGCGAGACTATACTTTCTTTACTCTTTAGACTTCAGTATATATTTTTTTATTGTCCTTACCAAAAAAATATATTAATAAACAGGAATCAATCAGAACAATAACAATAAGATTAAGATCATCACAAGTATTTATTCACCTAAAAGGCTAAAAGTAAAACACTATTAAAGAATGGTGTCATGATTTTTTTATTTTAAATCTTAATACTACTAGTACTACTCACCCTAGGGTCACTCTCATAGGCAGGCTGCAGTAAACAAATTTGTGAGACTGGCAAAAATCATAAAATCATTTCTAGCTAAAATCTCACCAATTAATCAAACTTAACATAACAGGGGGTTAGAATTGAATATAATTTAAAACTTACATGAGCTTTCCAATGTCAGAATCACTTTAAATTCCAGTTTTTAAATTATTTGATCTATGACTTGAAGCTCCAATCTGAGCTTGAGCTTTCTGACTGTGCAGCCCTCAACCCCATTTTTGGAACAGTTGTTTACATGTTTAGGCTTGTCTGCCAGCCAGTATTATCAAAAGGCTGAAGGGATTATTTCAGAGATTAGTGTCTGAATGACCTAACTGACAATGGGTTCTGCAAAGTACTCTGACTTGTACTATTTGCAGGGGTGCAGCATTTCAATAGGTGTCTGGACAAGACAATAGTCAATACATGTGGCTTTTGTATCGCATTCCAAAGTATATAACAATGAATATAGGTCAATTTGTGACTCTAAGGAATTCTTTACAACCAGCTTTGAACAGATTAACACAATGATTCAATGAAGGCATGCTATAATTGTTTGTTGAACAAAGGCCAAAGCAATTATGCAATTTATACAGACATACACAGCATCAAATTGATCAATAGTGTGAAAAACATCTAGTTTTAAGGCTAGGTAGACAGGGGAATTCCCCATTGTTTACTTGGACAATGAAGGCAGCTGACATGACTATCAGGCTTTTTTCAAGGCAATGGAGTAAGCACACAACACTACATTGTAATGCTGCGCTATACGAACAATGTGGGACAGTACAAAAAAAGTTTGTCAAAATTTCACACAAAATTCTCATCTTAAATTCAACAAAATCAATCATGACTGGCCCTAAAAATGATACAAGTGTTATATGAACTTACCAAAATGGTCCAAATTATTCTTCAAATGTCGAAAAAAATGGAAAATCTGCAGTTTTGGAAAATAAAAAGACTGAGAAAATCTCAGTCGTGATCCCTCTCGAAAGTGTTGCTGCTATCTGGATGACTGTCATGTATTTCCCGCAAGCTTCCCACACCACACGTGTTACCGTATCCGAATTCTGACACGGCGTATCCGAATTCCGATACGGCGTATCCGAAATCGGATACGGCGGGCATGCTTGCAGATCGCGAGTTGGCTTGTTTTGGACAATAATAAGCGGCCTCCGCATGTTGCGGGCGGGCTTTCTTTGTTTACGATGGGACATCGAGCAGGAAGAGAAAGAAATGGAACTTATATGACGATTTTTGTAAGTATGACTTATCATTTTGAAAATGAAATTTTGTACAATAAATCATAAAATCAGCTTCAATCTAGGTATGCAATTTTTTACTTTAGATATGCTGTTCTTTTCTCTCTGTTTGTAGTTCAAATTTTGTGTCCCGTAGATTTTTACCACTGTGAGCAGTAAATGGTCCTATCAGGACCATTTACAATACATTGTAGATGTGGGAGTAAGGGGTTAATGCAGCATGCTGTTAACCCCTTGTCTTGTAGGGGTGAGTACTACTACTCTAGCCTTTATTAATATTACTTTAATTTATTCGGCAGCAAGGATTAATTAATCAATTTGTAAGATTTAAGAAAGTCTTTAGTCTTAGACAAATTAAGTGGCAATTTCCACACATTTGCTTAAGTTAAACTAAGTTCAATTCTGTTTTTGCTCTTCATTTTACCATCTTCCTCACTGACGTGACACCTTTCCAGAATTCTCAGCTGCTCCTCCCGGTCTCCCACCACATCCAGCCACCGCGGCCTCGGCAGGCCGTGTTCTGTCTTCCCGTACTGCAGTCGCTCTTCCGCCGTCTCCTCTTCCACATAGATCCGAAACGCCTTGGCCCGCCGCCGCAGCCCCCGGCGGAAGCTCTGCGAGCAACCCGCTGGATAAGACTTATCCTTCACATATTGTTTTATCAGCTCCGCCTGGTCTTTAAAAGCTAATTCACTCAAACAACTCAGGACAGATTCACCGCTCCTCTTAATTTTCTTCCTCCTTTTTGATGTTGGAGCTTCTATTTCATCTCCAGAACACGGCGATTCCGCCGGAATTTCTTCATGTTCGCTGGACGAGCTGTGATTGTCCGCCATGTTAGAAATCGGAGACAAAATAAGTGGCAAAGCTATGGATAGCCAACAAACAGAATGTAAATTAGTTTTTTAAAACAACATTTTTTCACATAAATTGATTTGTTTTCCATCGTTTTGGCAATTGCATAATGTGATATTATTTCTAAAACAAAAGAATACCATAAACAATATTACATTTCAAACTATTGCTCATTTTAAATATGAAAACATAAAGATTCATATGGCTTTCCATAAATACATGTACAAGAAACATTTGTCCGTTTCCCTTTGTTATGACCCCCTAGCTATTATAGCCCTGGCCTGCTGATATGATGAGTGCAATTTATTGCATCCTTCTATGTGGTATGTCGCCATCTAGCGGCCATGAGGGGAAGTTGACGGTGTTTTTTTTATTTTTATAATTATTGACGATTTATTTCAAGTTTCAAGTTTATTTATCTTTCTTTCATAGCACACATTACAAACATGACATTATATCAAGTTGACAGAATATGGTGTTACAATAGAAAGATGAGGAGACCTTGGTTGAAAGTAATGTTTGTTTATTTATCTATTGCTGGTGATTTGTTCTCCCTAAAGGAAGGGGGTAGCACCTGGGTAGCACCCGGGGGGGGGGGGGGGGGGGGGGGGGGGGGAGGGCACTCATGTATAATGTAAGACGGGTATGTGCCGCTTAAAAGAACCCCGTTTTTACACCCGATTGCCGCTCTAAAGACACCTGATTTTCAAAATCTTGGCTAGGTAGTTGAGTAGCGCCAAGTCCAGTATTATTCTTCTAGTCGATCAGCTCCTTGGACCACCATTTGAGCCTTTTTGAGGGTTTCAGTAGGTCTTTGGTAGCTCCAAGTCTATGTATTTTGTAGTTTTAGTCTGCTCCTTAGACCCCTTAACTCCCGTTTCAGGGTTTTTGTAGCTCCAAAGACCCTATATTTTTTGCTTGTAGTCAGCTCTTAAGACCCCCATTTCAGAGTTCCGTGCAGCACACCCCCATCAAAAAATAATTTGAGTGCCCCCCCCCCCCCCCCCCCCCCTCGGGTAGCACCCGTGGTCGGACTAATTGGGGAGGGCGGGGGGGGGGGAGAGGGGGCACGCACAAATTATTGGGGGGTGGGGGAACCTTATGTATTTCTTTGGTTTTTTTCAAACAATTTCCCATTTCATTTCCTATTGTTTTTTCAAACTTTTGGGTAGGGGGCACGTGCCCCTAGCGCACCCCCCCCCCCCCCCTTCGCTACACCATTGTCTGTTACCAGTAAACCTGTATTCATTAAAGTACCCTTTTCCTTTCTCTCCTCTTACCTGCTCTGCCACTCTTACTCTCACTCTCACAAACTTCCACTCTCGATCTTCCCCTTCCCCCCTTATATTCAATTCAAATTCAGAGCAATCATTTACATACTGTATTAGGTTTTGCTGATGATTTATGTCGATTCCAAACACCTTTTTTGTATACAATTTGTATACTATTATATTATTTGCATTGTATTTCATTGTATATATTTTCGTTATTGAAGTGTTGAACAAATTGAATAATTGAAAAATTGAACTGAAATTTCATTAAATAATTATTCACTGTTCTAGTTTTTGATCGATCAAACACAATCATGTAATAAGTCCTTTCACGTTCACATATTGTATCCTTTTTTCTCACACAAATGTTACACAAAATACAGTGGAGCTCTGATCTAACAGTAATTGTACTGGTCCCAGCTAGGTCTTAATAATTATTTTGTGTTTACCCTAGATAGGTGACACATAGGCTCCGTTGCAGAAAGAGGTACAATCGATTGTAAGTTACAATTAATTGTAAGTCAGATCATGTGTTCTAAATGAGCAAATCTGATTGGTTGAAATGAGCACATTTTCTGACTTACAATGAATTGTAACTTACAATCAATTGTAACTTACAATCAATTGTATCTCTTTCTGCCACGGAGCCCCTTATACAACAAGGTTATTTTAATGGTCTAAAGGACCTCGATATAATAGGTTTCCACTGTATAAACATACAAATACACTTTTCATACTGATGCGGAATTATATGTAACTGTGCAATTGTTTAATAACGGTACCATTTGCAGGAAATATATAACATTGAGATGAATAGATCGAATGGATCAACATAATATAACTTATACAATTATTGCACAAATGATTAAGATACAATTTAGTATAAAATTAATATATTATCATTTTTACATGTTTATACATATTCACCTAATAGAATGTCGCATGCATTTTATATCCATATAGACTACAGTCTTGTCCATTTAATTACCAGATAAACATTCAAATAAATTAAAATGCATTTCTGCCATTTTATGCAAATGTACATTTTGTATCAATATGGTTTGTTTATGAAAATAACATGCATTGATTAATACTGTGATTATATACATGAATTTACAATGTTCAATCTAGACATAAATACTCTTCTACATCACATAAACTGCTAACACCAAATCAAAACAAAATGATTAAATAGAATAGATATATCCATGAAGTAACCTTTTCCCCAACAGATTATTAATTTAGTATAATATATTAAAGGGTACCACCACCCAAAAATAATATTCTTATTAAAGAAAGGTAACATCTTTAGTATTCCATTCCATCAACAAGTTCACAAAATATGTTTCCAGAAAAAATAAAATAATTGGAAACGCATCACCATTCTAAATCATGCGTTCATGCGGTCTGAATTGCGAAGACTGCGATGTGTGCGGTGAATTGAGATGTGTGCAGAGCGAACGAATCGCCCGGGAATCTATGGTCTACAAACGTACGCGTGAATAGCATTGGCGCACTCGCAAATGGTTGGCCCGTATGGAACCAGGAAATAGCAGTGGTTCCATAAGTGGTGGAAATTAATTGCTTTGTTTATGAATTACACAACCCTTTGCAAAATATTGGGTATCTATTTGATATCACAAAACGGTACCAAAACATATAATAATGTGTTGTTCTTTGCCTGGTAGTCCCCTTTAAGATAATATTAATCATATGGAATATGTTTTCATGACTTGGTAACTTTCGCACAAATTTTGTTTGCATTACCAGCTTTAGATATAATTTATACACATATCACATATGATTAATGAAATTTCACATCTGATACAGTTTTACAATTTATTATCAATGTTATGGCTTAGTCCCACTATAGCATACATATCTCCTTCCGTTTCCTATCCGTTTGACATCCGGAAGGTACTAGCAGAATACTGGCAGGAAACAAAATGATCCGTCATGGATTAGAAGGATATATTTAATTCGGCTCCGTTTCGCGTGAAACAAAACTTCATGGAACTTCAACATTTGCTAGATACTGACAGTGTTGCCACATTTTGGTCGGATAGGAAACGGAAGGAGATAGGCTATAGTGGGACTATGCCATTTCCAAACAAACACTACAAGCAGGAATTGATTGGTGAAACAACTCATTGACAGAGGTGAAAACAATATCGCCATACTCTATTTTCAAGTTTCATCTATAAAGGTGCTTGAAAAATACTATCCTGAAAACATGAAATGTCTAACTTCAACACGCAGTACATACAATAAACAATGCTATTTCATGAGACATTTACTTGTGAAAGATATATGCCACACTCTAACAAAAATATTATATTTTGAACAATAAAATGATCATATAATTATATACATTTTAAGTTAAAAATTCAAACTATGTACCCGATCACCCAATATGGATTTCAATTTTAAAGCACCATCTCATTTCATTATAAATGCATTATCTTTTGCATGTTTCTTAAAAGAAATTGAGAAAAAATCTTAACAAAGATACTTATAAAGCCTAAACATTTTCTTTGCAGATTTTAATTAAATCAATTTTGCTAGCCAAACCGTGAATTATTTATAGGAATTCATTGCAGTTTGACATGTATTAAGTTGCTCAGTTTGGCAATTAAATATGACATCAATTTGATTTTGATGGCCCGAAATACAATACAAACTTTGAGCAACAAAAGAAGACAAAACACAAAGACCCATGTTGTTCCAAGTGGAAGTAAACCGCTGAAAACATCACCTTGGCTCTTCTCTTAGTAAAAAATTAAATGACCAAAGCATGGTTAGTAATACAAAGAACATTGACAAAACCAAGACAAGGGAATATATATTATGTCGGAACTCTATTTGCATTGCAAATCTATACTATGAAATAATACAACAAAAGAGTTAATCAAATGTAATTGTAAAAGATGCCAATGTTAAGACAAACACGATTCCAGGGCAAAAGAGGGGCCTACAGGCTACATACTCATTTCGAAATTTGTCTTACCCTGCATAAGCATAATATGCAAATCTGATCACCAAATGGTTTATTTTATGAAAACAATCAATTGGAATTCTCCTTTTCTACACCTATAAATCCTTACAAAGCTCTAATAACGTACAATGGAAGTGATGATGATGAAATAAACAAAATCTATGAAAAAGTACCTTCCTTCTCTTACTGTTACTTTCCATTACATCCCATGTGAAATTCAGTAAGATATACAGATCTCGATTATAACAACTGACGGAATAAGCTTACCACGCAACAAATACATTTTCTGATCGGAAAGTTCGGATTTCATTGATGCGCAGCATTTATATCATAAAATATGCTGAAGTCATTTCAAAGCCGCACTGCATTTGTTACAATGAGGGTCATTTCTAATTTCACGACCTTTAATCTTCATGAGTTGTTTAGTAATATCTTTATCTGCAAGACTCTGTCATCTGCTCCTTTGGTCGATATCTCATCCCCTTGAAAGGTCTGCACTCAGTCTGTCTTGGACTTTTCTGAGTAGGGAGGGGGGTGGCGCACTCTGGACACAAAAAAGAAATGGAAATAAAAGAATACAAACATTAATTTATTTTATTGATTGATTTCCTAAAATGAGAGGGTAGGGAGAGCTCTTTCAGCAGAAGCTGATTTTCAAAGGGTTCATCACAATAATTCATCTCTCCATTCTTTTGTTAATGCACCTTATTAGGAGAAACCATAAAACGCATTGCCAAAATGAGTGAGTTACACTGGTCAAATGACATACTTTATTATGTAAAGCACCACACTTGTATGGGGTTTCAAACTAAATGTGACCGGCTATATCAAAACCCGGCACTTGTCAGTAATTCATGTTTTGAAGAAATGGGCATTTTAAGTTCACACATTGTGTGTAAAAGACCTATGATTGTAAAATTAAAACAATCATATCTTTGCCAACTATTGACCAATTAGTGAGAACAAAGGATCAAATGAAAGCTTGTGATGAGCCCTTTGTAATGGTATGAAAAATCAACATTTTGATTTTTACCGACAAGTGCCGGGTTTTGCTATAGCTGGTCACAAATTGTGATGTAATAACTCGGCACAGAAAGAGTTAAAGAGTTAAAGGTAACGTTGAGTATTGGTCAAACTTAACTTTAGTAACCAAAACCTGCACGATTACGGTACAAACTAATAGTTTATAACTTCACCATGCTCGAAAAGTATACACAATAACAAACGACAAAGTAAAACCCCTGTTATCATTCAAAAGGAGCCGTTACAACTCAAGAGTCAAATTAACTCTAGAGAGAAGCGCTAGCGTTCTAGGTCCTCCTAATACGGGACTGTAATGCGCGGTAATAGTTACCGCGGCCATCGCGATCATCTTTCGTTTAAAATTCTGTTCGGAGTTGCGCTAACACGCGAGAGAAGTCGAGGAGGCGCATAAATCACTGATTTTTAGCGGAATGGAGGGAAAATCATAAATTGAATCCACCCGATAGTTGGATCACATAATGGAGAGTGAATTTGTGGTAAGTACTGTATCATATGTATAGTTTTAAGCACAATTAGCGTGCTTACAAATATTAATTTTCAGTCCCGTATTAAGAGGACCTAGAACGCTTGCCCCTCGCGCTAGCGTTCTCTAAAAAGTGATGTCCGGACGTCAATCACTTTTATATAATATTTTGAAAGCAAATTTCACAACAATTAGAGCATTTGAATGGGAATTATTATTATTTCCCATGTTTTTTTCGATGATCTTTCATATGGAATTGAAATCAACCAAATCCGTTACAATTAATTCTGGGGGGGCACTTCGGAAAATACCAATACTCAACGCTCCCTTTAAACAAATGCCACTATTTCGTTGACAGAATTCTGCATGGGGAATATAGAAGTTCTGAGTGTTGGGGTCCAGGTAGGCTTGTGGGGGCGTTGATCCAAAGTAAGTGGGTGGGTTAGTGCATGAACCATTACTAATGTATAGCTTTAAACAAATGCCACTTCTTTGCAGGAAAAAACTTATGATCACCTTACAGGTTCCGTCACAGGATTGCTGACGTTCTGAGTGTTGGGGTCCAGGTAGGCTTGTAGGGTTACGGTTAGGGTAAGAACCATTATTCATCAAGTATAGCTTTAAATAAAAGACACTTCTTTGAGGAAAGAATGATGATCAACTTACAGGCTCTGGCTGGGGAATGTAGACGTTCTGAGTGTTGGGGTCCAGGTAAGCTTGTGGGGGCGCTGACCCATAGTACGGGGGAGGAGGTGCTTGCATCGCTGCAGAGGGAGTAGAGAAAGGAACAGAAATGTCATTAAAGGGATCCACTAACTTTGTCGAATTCAACCGAGATCAATTGAGTTTCAGAATTCCCCTTTTACCCTGCTCATGGTACATGAAATGGGTTTTGATTTTTCTAATGTCTCCCTAATTATGGTGATATTTGTTATTGAATTGAACACTTTCAGACTGTAGCGAAAAACAATGGGCAATATGTAGTAAAATCTGTCATTAATTTTCCCTTATTTTACTAGGTGGACAGTTTTCTTTTTCTATAGAAATTAACACATGATTCAGAAGGATATTACAATGATATTGGTGTATGATTGAAATCTCAAATATCACATTAAAATGAAGTGTGTGAAAACTTCATGGGCAACAGATTACATATTCAGGATAAGATGAAGCAAGCATGAAAATAAAAATATAAAATAAATAAACAAACAAACAAATACTAGTAATTTAAAACAGACAACATGAAAATGGCGGCTTAAATGCACTCCCACCACACCAACCTCGAGAAAGGGTAGACTTATCAAAACATTTAACCTACTTGGTCAATATAGAAACATACAGACAATTGACATACCTGGTGGGTAGGCAGCGCTGGCAGGTGGTGGGTAGGGGGCGGTTGGCTGGTAGCCTCCGCCCTGCGGTGGGTAGTAGGCCCCTCCATTGGGGTACATCCCTCCATTGGGGTACGCCCCACCATTGGGGTACGCCCCCTGTGGAGGCGCTCCGGCTGGGTAAGCTGCTGCAGGGTAGGGGGCAGGGTATGCCTGGGGCTGAGGGTTGGGTGCCGTGGCAGGCCTGGGTGCATTTTGTGCTGGAGGGATAATTTCAACAAAAGACAACATTTTGTATTTCAAAGTACAATTGTTTTTCTGTGTATTTTAAAACACAGAATAAAGGATGATTTAACATGATTGACAAATCAGCATCTCAATGAAAAGTAAATTAGCAATTGTTTCTTTCATTCATAGAAAAAAGTCAAACCAAAATAGTAATTGAAAAAAACAAAATCAATGTTTTGAAACAATTTTTTATATATATTTATGTTCACAGATCAGTTTATAGATAAGAATCAATCAATTATAGCACATACGTTAAAATAGAGACCCCGTTTTCTACCGAGAACAAGAAATTGTTAAATAATGAAATTTCTAAAAACTTCTAACAACTATTACAACTTCCAGCATCAATGATCAATTTGATACAAATTTCCTCTGTGACGATATTACACAAAAATTATTGCACTGCATAGTTGTATTCAATCTTAGCATGATCGGATAAGCGCTGGACAAATCATAGGAGCCAAGTTCAAAACTGATCGATGCCCCAGTATTTGTGTCCTTCATCAAGACATTGCTGTTCTCTACCCTAAGCAAGTGCTAATCAGTGTGTAGTGCTCTTATAAAGAGCCGCTTAGGCTAGTATGCTCACCAAGGAGTTGAGATTATGCACAAGAAAATGTTGCGTGTTTGCACTGTTTCTGATTACTGAGGGTAATAATAATGCTATGAAGTGCTTTAATAGAATGCCTGTATTAATGTTGTATAAATGCAATCTATCATGGTGATGAAATCCTACCTCGTTTGACGGCCCTCATTAATCCCTGAGCCATCTCAATAGCGCCCCCATTGTTGAACACCATCTTGAACTTGGCTTGTCCTTCCCAGCCACCTGTCATTATACACAGAACGAAAAAGAACATTTCCATTCATTAAATTCTAATCCATTAAATCATATTGAAATCTTGCAATAGTTTTGCAGAGAATAATTTTCCTGGTATCGCATCGCAATTTGCTATGCATTTTTGCATGACTGCTATACAAAATATCTTTTGTGTAGCAGTTTTCTTCCATAGAAGTGTACAGAATTTCATTTGAAATATTTATCCATCGGCTGAAATTGCTAATCAAATTTGAGGAGGAAAATTATTCCCTGTTTTGAAATACCTCTTGTCTGGAGAGCAAATTTCAAATGATGTTGAAATATTAAAATGACTTGTCCTTCCAAGACTCTGTAAATAAAACAGAAAATAACAAAATGAAGGTGCCGTCGCATACAACAATTCAGTCATTTTCAATTAATTCTGATCAATTCTAAAAGCATATTTATTAAACAAAATCTTGCCAGAGTTTTGCAGTACATCCAATCCTGAGACAGCACATTTCATATGATGTTCAAATATTACATAATACCTGAATCTAATCAATTTATCTATTTTTTTTTAATGAAAGAATTTTGTGGCACCTCCAGACTTGCCTATAATATTTCAAAATCAAATCTTGTTAAAATTCTAAGAATTTAATTCTAGATATAATCAATTACAGTGAAATCTGTCCAATTGCCAAACACAGGTTTGACTGTTTATCTAAATTAAAAACAAACAGAACACATTTTTGGTTACTGTACCTCCAGGCTGGGCCAGTATGTTGCCCGCGATGTAGTTTGCACCAAACATGGGCTGCTTGACCTCCACATTCTTCAGGTTGGTGAAGGGCACCGCTAGTGACTTCATCAGACCGGACTTGGGCACGAATGCCATCTGTTGAAGACAAAATACCACCATAAACCAGGGTTAGTTAAAGTTTAATTCCTTCCCATCTACCCATGCCCAGTTGGCACATAAAGCAATGCCTATCTCTGCTTCTTTAGCCCTAGGTTACAAGTCTACTATAGATAGTGACTAGTGAAAGCTACAGAAGGGGACTTCAACCAACAGTTTAAAAGGGATAGTAGTACAGTTCTGGTAAAAATGTCTAACACTTACATGTTACTAGTTTTTATCGTATATGTTGCTGTACAAGAATACTTGTAAATAGAATATATATAAAACAATCAGATACAACAGAAAAAGGTAAGTAAGTAGAACATTTCAGAAAAGGCAATCTTTGTAGGTTGTTTTTTAAGATTAAAAAATATACAGAATATATTCAAAGAAAAAAAAAAGAAAAAAAGAGGAAACAAACAAAATGGGACAATTTTTGTCAGGAGTCATCACGGTTTCCAGTATCCTTTTGCTTACAATTTGACATAACTTAATCAATAACCAATTATGCTAGACATTGGAATTTGTTTACCTTGTGGCCCAGTTGGGCATGTAAAAACAAGATTTTGCACAATATGTATTCTAGAGGCCCAAAACCTAAATTTGGTGGCCCCAAACAAGGAAAACATTACAAATCCTGTTTTAGTTGGTCAACCATTTTGGGACATCAGAATTCAGCACCAATAAATGATGGTGGCCCATAACTAAGTTCCAGTGGCCATGGGCCAGCGAGCCTGTGCCTATTTCAGAGATGCCAACCTTCACAAACCAAAAAAGTATTCTGAGAGGTAAAAAACAGTATTTTGAACCAAAAAAAAAGTATTTTCCGAGCTGCCAACCTTTAGCGGCAAAAAAAACATATTTTTTCGCGAAGCAAATACGTGCAGAAAAAAAATAACTTACGCACGCGTTAATATAAGTTGTATGAGTTTGTTCGGTTTATTTATGTTATATCTAAATTATGTATCTGAAGTAATAGTTTATCAGGTTCAACGTACATTTATTGCCGTTTTCCGATCGTTTTTATAGGTTTTAAAAACCTTTTTTTTTTTTTTTTATTAGGGAAAACGTACTGCCGTATTTTGCGTGAAAAAACGTAACAAATACGGCAAAAACGGAACGGTTGGCATCTCTGCTATTTCGAGCCCTGAATAAACACTGACTTTAAAAAATATATGAAGAATAGTAGATATATCTAGGCTCTGTTGCATTATTTTGCATAAAGAGTTGCAATCGATTGTAAGTTGCGATTTATTGTAAGCCAGAATGTGTGACTACATTGTGTAAAGGTGCAAATCTGATTGGTTTTCAAATGTGTACATATTTATTTTCTGACTTGCAATTAATGCAAACTCTGTACAATCAATTGCAATTTTTCTGCAATGCAATGCAGCAATGGGGCCATGATTTTGTGGCATTGTCTACCAAAGCGTGCCCAGGAATTGGAAGGCATCACTAGAAGAACTCTGGCTCTATACAAAATGCATCTATATAACATTGGTTGCTGGCTGTGGGCACGCTTTGGTAGAGAATACTGGTCAATTTTGTTGACTTACGACTAGAGAGGTCAGATAGACCCTTCCTTTCTTGGTGCCTTTGAAGTGGTCAACTGGAGGGCTGGCCTCAAATGAAGCCTCCACCCCATCCTGAACAATGATCACGCTGAACAAAATAAACAAAAAAGGCATTATTAATTAGCAAAGTATGTAGATGTGTTCATATTTCAAACATGTACACAACAGAGATGTGGGCAGTGGCCTGTGTGGGTTTGACCATTGAGGTCCGTCGATACTCAGTAGGTGTATTTAATTTTTGTTAGGTTAGGGATATTATGAATATATAAAACGATGGTACTTTTGCATCCATTGCAAACTTACTAACAAGGGACGTCGTAACTAATAATTCACTATTTATTTGTACAAGTTTTCATTTGAAAGTAATTGTTGAAAGTTTGAGCACTTGCACAAGCCTTACGCTGTTAGTAACTTTTAGTACAGCATCAGCACTTTCACAATCCAAATATTTCAGACTATCACATGCACACAGGTCACACTGTGCCCATCCGAATTAAATCGACTCATGTCCTGGATTATAAAGACAATTCCATGAATTGTGTCTACTCTAGAGTACTAGTACGATATGTTTTCTGTCGGCCAAAATCAGTCAGAAGCGGGAAGGTAATGCCTAATCATAAACATGTACTAGTATGTACTGGATGAATTATAGTAATCTGCTAATCATTAAATTAATGATTACCAGATTAATATTAATAATGTTAATCATGACATTATTTTTTATTATTTTTATAAATATAATAATTAACATGATTAATTAATAATTAATATGGCTCTTTAAAACTAAATCGAATGCATATCTTGGGTTTAGATTTTCAGAACATTGACTTGTATATCATGTAAAAAAATGTCAAATGATACATGCAAACTGGTCAAGAGCAGTTATCGTCACAAATATATTGTTGATCTCTAGTAATAACACAGAATTTAATATGTGGGAACTGTCAATACAAAATAAGTCTGTTTACATTACCTTTTGAATACGTTCTACAATATAATTCCGTATAAAAATTGAATAACAAATTACTTACGATCCCCTTGTAACACAAGCGACCCATCTTTTGTATTTGCCGTGTTTAGAGACATTTTGTATGGTATTATTCGGCGCAAATATAATATGACGTTCAATATATTTTCCTGTAGTGACGTAATGAGCAAGATCGCTGCACATGATATGACGTCATTGCAAACATTTTGTACACAAGATTTTGTTTACGTACTTGAAAATTTTCTCTATAGTTAGTCCATTCTCATAAATTGTGGAAAATTCCCCGGAAACAAAATACCAACTAACTATAGCTTGGATATATTAATACCATGGAGGTAAGAGTTTAAACTCCCATATCCTTGCTAATACCAATGTAGTCCTTACATTAATGCTATAACTATAAGAAATTATTGTGTATCCTACCAATAACGTAGCATTTGGGGTTCATTGGGAAGGGGGGGGGGGGGGGGGGGCACGCCTCATGTTTTTCTTTTTTCTTTATTTGTTATGTTACCTTTGTGTTTATAGTTCTTATGGGGCCCATGCCAGTAGCCCCCGTAGCTACGCCACTATTATATATTACACTAGTTACTACTACCTATTATAATAGGGGCACTGTTTAATAATAATAATAATAATAGTCGTTTCTTAGGCAATCTTACAATTAAGTCTCAGTGCGCATAAATGAAAGAGAGAGAGAAATAGAAGCGTATTTGAGCAAAGATAAAATAATAACAAATTAACAATTCATTAACAAACAAAAAAGCCTTTAAATTGGCTCGAAATTGATGCTCTGTATCAGATTGTCTAATATGGTAAGGAAGTTTGTTCCAGAGCATAGATGCAGAAAACTGGAAAGACCGCTGACCGTATATGTCTTAGTTTTAACAGAATACTGAACTAAAGATTCTTTGAACTTGAACTGGGGAGGATAGATGATTTATACAAACTAATAAGTTCTTGAATATACTGGTGAATTTCCATGTATGCATTTGAACGTAATGACTAAAATCTTAAACATAATTCGTTTATTTACAGGTAACCAATGTAAATTATACAAAACTGGACTTATGGATTCACATCTTTTAGTACGTGTTATCAAGCGAGCAGCAGAATTTTGTATGTGTTGTACTTTACTTAATAACACCTCTGATAAACCAAATAAAATGCTATTACAATTATCAATATGACTTAAAACAAAAGCATGGACAAGTCTTTCAGTGGTGCTTTTATCCAAATATTGTCTAATCTTTCCTATAGCTTATACAAACCAAATTATGCTTTTTTACAAATATTTTTTACATGATTTACTAATGACAAATTCTCATCAAATAAAACACCTACGTTTCTAACACACTTGCAGGTTGCAGTGAACTCTGATTAAACCAACGATTAAACACAACATGTGGTATTATATTCTTTATTCAAAATCGAGATGACATAATTTTTATGAAGGAATTCATTTTCTCTGCATTCAGCCTTAACAAATTACTTGATGACCACAATTTACCTCAGTATTAGTAGGGGGGGGGGGGGGGGGGGGTGGGGGGACACTCTAATTATTTTTTGACGGGGGTGTGCCGCACGGAACTCTGAAATGGGGGGTCTTAAGAGCTGACTACAAGCACAAAATATAGGGTCTTTAATTTGGAGCTACAAAAACTCTGAAACGGGAATTAATTAGGGGTCTAAGGAGCAGACTAAAACTACAAAATACATAGACTTGGAGCTACCAAAGACCTACGGAAACCCTCAAAAAGGCTCAAATGGTGGTCCAAGGAGCTGACTAGAAGAAGCCTTGGCGCTACTCAACAATACCTAGCCAAGTCATTCCGGGGGTCTATGGAGCGGCAATTTCTGAAAATCGGGGTATCTTTAGAGCGGCAATCGGGTGTGAAAACGGGGTTCTTTTAAGCGGCACATACCCGTCTTACATTATACATGAGTTGCCCCCCCCCCCCCCCGGGATTCAGACAAGCTAAGTCAAATTTCGACTGCATGTATTGAAAATAAAGAGTCTGCATGAATACATATGGTCAAATATTTACACCAACCAATCGTTCTTACATCATTCCTACATAATAGTGATGTACGTCACTTGATCATGCCACCCCCCCCCCCCCCGGCCCCCCGGCCTATTTGATTGAACACAATTCATAAACGTTTATATTCAATTCCTTTTCCTGATACATTAAGTGGCATGATCATGTTCGTTTTTATAATACATGTGGCTACATTTCGCTAAGTGATTCAATTGAAAATAGGCGATGTGAAAGACTGATTCAAACCCTCCCCCCCACCCCCCCCCCCCCCCCCCCCCCACCCCTCCGAGCTCCCCCTTGCCCTTCAACATGGACACTGTGTGTACTGTACGTACAGCTGTATACAACTCTATGACAATCAGACATTACGTATGCAATACACACCGTACACACGTGCACTATATACACGTACATGCAATAACGTACACAGGAATTACGTACTGCCCGTGGACTTTGCATTCGCGGGTAAATTTACCGCTGTGTCGTCAGCTTCGGGTGCAGAATTAAGAAGCCAATTTTATCATTTTTATATATAAAAACGGTAAGTATTGTTCACATTATCGCTTCCCATATAATAATGAATGGTATTTGTTTTATCTGAAGTAAAATAATACTTGAAAATACACGTGTTTGTGTTTAACAGCTCGTCGTGTTGTGAGTATGCTTGTTCAGTTGTTGTGCCTTGCTTGTTGTGTGCTGTTGCAGTGTTGTGGCAGTGTGTTCGCGCATATCGCATGCACAAAGTATTTTTTTACACATCGTCATCGACAAACGACAGCGCCAGGGCATGCAGGCCGTGGCATGCTGGCTATGACATGGTGCTATAATTCATGCATCAGCACTGTTCAACTTCAAACTTCAAAGTCTAAGAATGCAGGGCCGGCCACATGCCGCTACATTTACAATTACATTACAACGTCAAGTCAACGTCTACTCCTATCAATTACATGGTCATGGACCATGGTCAATACGTTGTTGATGTGCATTACAATATTAACGATAACGTTGTGCGGAGTCGGAGATCAACCTTTTCCGCCTGCTGCGCACTATATGAGTTATGACTTATGAGTTATGACCTATCCAAAACCAAAACGAAAACATTTTTTGTCGGCCGATTTCTCCCTCCATTAACCAGCAAATGCAAAAATACTTTCGTAATAACTTAAGTGATCCACAATTCATATACTTTGATAATAATTACCGACTCTGACTCTGTTGTTCTGAAGACCGCAAAATGTCGAAAAAAAATGATTATTTACCGTCCGTTTTCCTTACCTAAAACACAGCGTTCAACCATACAGCGTTCAACTGTTGAACGCAATGTTCAGTGTACAAATGGCCAGTATGCTCATCTCTAACCTAACCTAACCCAGCCGTTACAGCGGTCACAAGGATACTCCATTAGGTACTGGCATTGGCGTTGCAATTTACCGCGTTGAACGGTTTTCCCATTTGTAAAAGTCACTAAAGCAAAACATCAAGTTGATTGTGGTCACTATATTCTATGATATATAATTGAAGAGGAATTAAGATCTATGCAAAACCAGCCCCTTACAATCGAAAGAGCCTGCCCCATAAGGCAAATATATAATTAAATATTATGTGTATGTGCATGCCATTCCATTGATTGAATGATTGAATGATTGTCAAAACAGATTTCAGAGTGGCAATTATTAATTTAAAAATCCAATTATAGTCTGTAGAGCTCGATCTGCATGGCTTGAAATTGGATGAACATGATGAAGCAGCCCCAGGAAATAAAAATGTAATGTTTTGCATGTATACAGGGTCAGTGATACTGGGCTTGGCATCAATCGTCATGGCGAAGAATTGCTACACGTGCCAAGAGCTGATCGAGACGGCCATGGACAAGAAGTGCGCCAAGACCCTGAGCTCCTTCTTCCGGGGCACCAAGGTGAAGGTTGGCAATGCGCTGCAGAGGACGGGCTGGAAGGCGGATGAGAGCAACTGGGACTATCACAACGTCTGCAGGCCCTGCTGGACAGTGCTGGGACGTAAGTTGAGCTTACTATAAGCAGGCAGTGTTAACCTCCCCCCCCCCCCCCCCCCCAAAAGGGCTTTTCCACTTTTCAGATCGTTAAAAGACGTGGCAGGGCGCTCAAAAGTCCCCCTCCTCCACAAATTGAAGTGGTGTGAGAATTTTGCATTTTAGAGTAATTGGGAAAATCAAGAAGTGAGGCCTAATCACCCCTCCCCCCCCCCCCCCCATTCTTTTTAGTTTACTAACCCCTTTCCTAGTATTAGTCAGGCCAACAGTATTACAAAAGAGGGAGATGCTGAATGCAATTGCTTCCGGCTGTCAGATCATTTTCCCTCTCGCAAACTGCCCCATCCTGCAGAGGAGGGGCTGGAAGGTGGGTGAGAGCAACTGGGACTATCACAACGTCTGCAGGCCCTGCTGGACTAAACTGGGATGTAGGCTAGGTCTAAATCCTAGCCTTTCTGGGCCTCCAGTTTAAAGGGGGGTTTAAAGGAGGGAGATGCAATGGATGGCTCCCCTGTGACATCATGATTTATTGTCCCCAGCTGTCCTTTGAGAGAAGAAAACTATGACGTAATATAAGTTTTCAAAAAATGCTGCAACCCCAACACCATTCTTTTTTAAAATTCAACAATAAAGTAAATGCATCCGGTGCCATATTTCGAAATTAATTTCATAATTAACTATTCTACCTCTGCCTTTCCCTCCAACCCTGCAAGTCATTAACTCATTTTGATTAAATTGTAAGGTTGCTAAACCTTTAAAAAGTGCTTCAACAACCCCCCAAACATATTTTCTTTTACTGTAGGTTGGGTATCTGAGGATAGAAAGCTCGTAGACTCCAGTGAGAAATGGATGAAGCCCTCCCAACAACATAATATGCTGTACTTTGGGTATCCTAAGATACAAAGTTTGTCACCTCACTGAGAAATGGATGTAGCATCCTTTACCCTAACATATCATCTCCTAAACATATTTTCTTTTACGTAGGTTGGGTATCTGAGGATAGAAAGCTCGTAGAATCCAGTGAGAAATGGATGAAGAGAACTGGTAGAAAGCTTCCGGTCCTAGCCCAGAAGTGTACCGTCGGAGGCTCTACAAGCACAGAGCGATCGCATACATCCAGCATTCGGAGTACAATCAGGCTTTCAAACTCGTCCGCAAGCATTCCAAAGGGGCCAAGAGAGCCTGGGAGAAAAATATCAAGGTATGAACCAATTTATTTCCCTGTTTGTGGGGAGAAGATGCAGGGAATCTTCAAGGAGATTTATCTGTTTGCGGTGGATTCTTAGGTCCAGAGATCTTACCAGGTTCAACTGGAAGCGGGTATACCTTTTAATCTACTCTTATAACCTGCAAGTTATAAACTGTGAATTACTTTCAAAGGACTCGATATCTCACCAAGTTCAACTGGAAGCTGGTATACCTTTCAACTTTTCTAATAACTTTAGAATCACCTTTCAATCCATCTTTTATAAACTCAAAATTACTCTATATGTTCTTCAATGGACTTGATATAAATAATAACCAATTGTTATAAACTGTGAGTTAATTTCATAGGACTCCATATCTAACATAATGTTATGAGAACAGGTTGTTTACTGTGATTGTTTACTGCAAGCACTCCTCAAGGGGAAGGATTTCTTTGTGGTGGACTCCAATTCTAGAGATCTTACCAAGTTCATTAAGAAGCTAGTTTGCCTTCCAATCTATTATATATCTATTATTATATATGCCAATGCTCGAAATTAACTTTTTTTGCTGGTGGCCCGGTCGGGCCAGTAAAATTAGTATTTTTCCAAATTTGGTGGCCCGAAACCAAAAACTACTGGCCCGAAAAAAATAAGGAAAAACAAAAGTAAAATGAATACAATAACCATATGAATAGTTTCAGGGTACTAGGCAATACTTTTTATTTTTCATTCCCCTTTGACCTTAGACAAAAGACTCATTTTAAAATTGTGATATATAGTAGTAATAGATGAATATTCATGAGCAGCATATATGAATATTCATGATGCTAATTAGATATGCACAATACGCAAAATAACTGAAATTACTAACAACGATTTTTAATATGAAACTTCTTTTTATAACAACTGGTTAGAAAATGAGTACTGCTGCTCAAGATTGTATGAATATTCAGTAGCAGCAGTGTTACTTGCTCAATTAACTTGCAACGTTTTAACTAACCAATTAGTCCAATATTTTGTATGTGAGAAAAGGGTATAAGTTGCTGAATGCTACATTTAAAAGCAAGCTCTTGTCATGCCCTAGACAGGACTAAACATGACTACAGGGTATCTAAAATAAATTTAAAAAATAAATAAATTTAAAAAAAAAAAAAAAAAAAAAACTTTTTTTTTTTTTTTTTTTTTTTTTGTTTGCTGGCCCAATCGGGCCACCAAACTTTGAAATATGAGATTTTTACTGGCCCGACAGCAATTTTTGGTGGCCCCGGGCCATCGGGCCTATGCTAATTTCGAGCATTGTATATGCCCATAGTAGACGAGACGTATAACTGGTTATGTATTTGATTTACTTTCAAAGGGCATGATACGCAAGGAGATGCGAGCACTACTCAAAGAGAAGGATCTGTTTGTGGTTGACTCCAAGTCTAGAAATCTAACCAGGTTCAACTGGAAGCTGGTTTACCTTTCAATCCATTCTTATAACCTCAATATCACCCCTGATATGTACTCTTAAATTGTCTAGATTATAATAAATGGTTATTATCTGTGATTTACTTCCAAAGGACACGATACGCAAGGAGATGCGAGCACTGCTCAAGGAGAAGGATCTATTTGTGGCGGACTCCAAGTCCAGAGATCTCACCAAGTTCAACTGGAAGCTGGTTCTCAGCAAGGCCCAACAGATTGCACCTACGCTCTTCTCCGTGCTCGTAGCCACTATGACCAAGAATGACAATGACAAGTAAGTGATGTCACAGTAATCTCAAAGATAGTTCAGATTTGTAAATCAGGCTGTGCCATCTTGCGAACGCCTTGTGCACGTGGCAAAATACACACTGGCTCAGTGACACATAGTTGTGATTATTAGGCAGGTTCATAATCCCCACCCATGACAATCTTTAAATGTTTCTGAATCAAATCTAACAGGCAGAATTTCTGTTGGGAATCACATTGTATCAGAGGAGAGACAGATTATTTATGAACATATTCTGTTAGTGGTGATGGTCACTTTGGGATATATGGTGTTAGTGCTAAAGACTTTAATGGACAGCTTTGAATTTGTTTTTCTTTGTACAGGTCCCTAAAGGAATCTCACACCAGATCCAGGTTAGGCACGATGCTGCTGATACCTCTCTTTCACAGGAGACCTGCGATCAACAGGCTCCTACCGATGTCAATAGCAACAGCCCTCTGGCAATGCGGCACCAAGAAGAAAGTGAGAAATTGTTGATTACATATATAGTTATACAGTTGGATTGAACCATTTTAGAAGGGAGGGATGGGAAAGTCGTGAGAAGGACTGTAATTGGCATTCTTTCTCGAGTAGTCGTAAAAATGCTGCGGTTATCCTGGAGAGGACTTTTATGTTATTCTTTCTTGAGCTTGTAGTTCTTTTTTAGAACTACAGCGCAGGTATGAGTTATAGTAAGGAAGGTGAGGGTGGTAGAAGGGGCTCATTTGTAGTGTTTAGTCAACTTTATAAACAAAGTCCTTTATAACAACTTTATCAACAAAGAGTTTATAATAAACACATTATGCCCTTGTCAAATAGATAAACAGCAACATTTTCTTGCTTTACATACCCTCAGTCATTCATGCAAAACAAATGTTAGAACCGGAAACAAAAATGTTAGAACCTGAAAAGTAGCACCTGAAACAAAAGATGATTAATTCATTTTGTATGTGACAAACTGACAACTTCACGCTATCTCTCAGGTGATCAAGCTGCTCCATCAAATGGGTATCAGTCAAACTATGGACAGCGCTCGTCGGAACGTTGAATTCCTGAAGAAGGATAATGAGCGACGGATAGCCAACTGGTGCGAAGCAATACAGGTAGATAAGATATCCATTTTAAACTTTTGATCACAATACAAATATTTACCTCCAAATTTTTTTTGGCTGTCATCTACAGCCTTCGTCAGCGTTGTGACCCAACTTGACCTTCGTGACGTAACGATGGCATCGGGCAATGGATATCATATGAATTACCAATACAGATCAACTTTCATACCAATACAGATCAACTTTCATACTAATACAGGTAGATATATAAGCACAAATGTATTGTGCAGTGCATGCATACACTAGGGCTCATATTCATGACATTTTGTATTGCATTTTTAGATATAATTGTATTTAATCTAGTACTTTTTATATATTTGTATATATTGATAAAATGATTTATGTAATATTCATTCATTTATGTAATTGTTTGTATGTTTTAAAAAAGATTTTATCAATATATTTGTTCATTTATGTATATAATTATGCGAGTATAGTTTTATCAACTGGGAATAGATAATAACAATGTACCACGCAGGCATGCAGTGTGTGTTCACAATTTGGTGGCCTGATTGGGGCACCAAAGTCTACCCATTACGTCCAAACCACGTTAGCCAAAAACCTCAGCTAAAGGGCTGAAGTGAGGTGCTTAGATTTGACCACTTGAGCCTGCATCCAGTAGATTTTTATCAGGGATAGCACTTTCTTATCGCTAGCCCCTTGGCGCTGATGTAAACACAGCATGAGTTTGTTGACAGTAGTGATAAAACTGTCAGAAACTGATAAGAATGTGGTTGATCGAGGTAGGAAAATGATAGAATTGATTTCCACGATGGTGGTCATCAAGGCTAACGTGATAATCACGTCATGCTTTTTTTCATTTTAAGGGTGGCCTAGCATCAACTTTTGGTGATATTCCCTTTCATTAAATAAAAACTGTTATTATTAAAAAAAATTCTTTTGGCCATGCCATATTAAAACAGACTGAAGGAAAGAACCCACCACAGACCGAGGATGAACATTACTGGATGCGTAAGTGTTTATATTTTATTACTTCAAACATATAGGAAACTGACCAGAAATATATTGTGATTAAAAGAGAGCAAAGAAAAATGGGATTCCAACGGGATATATATATTTTGTTACATTACATTACACTACCAACCATAACCCTAACCTAATCCTAACCCTTAACCATAATCTTAATCCATTCCATTACATTACACCACTATTCATTGCCATGGGCAATGGTTCTAAACAGTGTCAGACAGGCCAGAAAATCTCTCACCTAGCTGTCTCTAAGAAGGCAATCAGCTCCAACCTAATTCCAAAAGCCTGAATCAGAGGCAAATTGTGTAGAACTATTACGATATTATAGCGAAAGAATGTGACGTCATTACTTCAGTTCTCTACAGTTTCTCTTCAGTTCTCTACGGACCAAATGGGTATAGATGAAGCTGTGGTTACCTCATTGACATTTTCTTCTTTCATAATACTTCTAGACCCCGGTTACTCGATATGCATCAGCAATCTGCAGTGGTCGCAGCCCGTTAGTCCAGAACAATCGTCGCTGATGCCGCGAGGCAGAAACCAGTCGATGTCTCAGATGGAGAGTAGCGCCTACGCCATCAAGAACCGCATCTCGTTCCGACCAATCACGGACGCGAGCGTGGTCATGGCGCGTGACCTGCCACTGGCTGTATTTCTCCCCACCCAGGTATGGAAGGCAGTCAGGGGGAAAAAATGTGGGGAGGGGCTACATTTTAAGCTAGCATGCATAAAAATAGAGTCTTTGTTTTGCCTTGTACTCTATTCATATTTATAGGGGCCTCTTTAATGATTTTTAGGGGATTTTCTGGGCATTTTAGAAGTCTAATTGCCCTGATCCCATGTGTATTTTTTCACTAATGGCAGTTCATGTCAAGTTGATATCGACTTCTTCTTGTTCGATGGTGTACATGTAAATTAAGCCCACCTTTACACATTGGCTGCATAAAGAGCAAGAAATTCCTAGCTATTCAACATTAAAAACTGCTCTATCGTGACCTAATTAAGTCATATTATTTAAAAAGCTGTGTTGATATCTCCATCTTTATACTGTGATATTGAATGTCTATGGTATTTTATTGAACATAAATACCGAGGTGATTATTTTAGTCACATAATTACATGATTATCACTAATCTTGACTGCGGTGAAATACCATTGTCATTTATTACCCAGGATGACTATGAGGTGCTCCGTGAGAGGATGGAGGTGGTGGTTCATCGGATGCTGACCCAGCTGTTGGGTTACTTCAAGGGTGTAGGAGGAGAATGGGAGGGGATGCGCGTTCCCCATGAGCACGCCGATGCCTGCGCAGTGCAGAGCGAATTTGTGAGTTACACTTTTCTTTTATATTCCTATTTTGTACTCTTTCAGAAAATACCAATACATTGAACTGGGGTGGTATTCTATAAATTAATCCTAAAGTTGCTCCTAGGAGTTGATCTAATGATCAACTTTGAGACCTCCCTTAGATCTGCAAAGTTGGTATTTTGTAAGTTACTCTTTTTAAAGGATAATCTTAGCCTGAACAATGACATTGATTTCCGCCATGAAGATGATTATCTAACCAATCAGAGATTGCCTCCCATCTTTATTTTCCACTCCCTTCTACCTTTAACCCTATGATATTCTCTTGACCTTTAAACCTCTGTTATTCTTTTGACCTTCGACCCAGGTCAACCTCGGTGTATTAGAGGCCAACTGCAATAACATTGGTGGCATGATGGATGCACTACACCTCTTGAACAAACACGTCCCCATGATCCCTACTACAGTTCAAGTTTAACCCTATGATTTTCTCTTGACCTTTAAACCTCTGTTATTCTTTTGACCTTCGACCCAGGTCAACCTCGGTGTATTAGAGGCCAACTGCACCAACATTGGTGGCATGATGGATGAACTACACCTCTTGAACAAACACGTCCCCATGATCCCTACTACAGTTCAAGTTTAACCCTATGATTTTCTCTTCACACTTAAACCTTTGTTAATCTTTTGACCTTCGACCCAGGTCAACTTGGGGGTATTAGAGGCCAACTGCACCAACATTGGTGGCATGATGGATGCACTACACCTCTTGAACAAACATGTCCCCATGATCCCTACTACAGACAGTTCAAGTTTAACCCTATGATATTCTCTTGACCTTTAAACCTCTGTTATTCTTTTGACCTTCGACCCAGGTCAACCTGGGTGTATTAAAGGCCAACTGCACCAACATTGGTGGCATGATGGATGCACTACACCTCTTGAACAAACACATCCCCATGATCCCTACTACAGACAGTTCAAGTTTAACCCTATGATATTCTCTTGACCTTTAAACCTCCGTTATTCTTTTGACCTTCGACCCAGGTCAACCTGGGTGTATTAGAGGCCAACTGCACCAACATTGGTGGCATGATGGATGCACTACACCTCTTGAACAAACACGTCCCCATGATAGACTCCACTCCGTACTACGTGCCCCTGCATGGATCCTGCCCAGTGACGGAACTAGCTGCCCGCTCGCAGCACACGTGCAACTTGGACCCCAAGATCGCAGAAAAACCCAACGGCTTTATTCCAGTGCCACAGGAGTTTCACTTCAGAACCCAAGTTTTACAGGTGAATGAGCACAGGGACGTCGATCTGTCCGGAAAACACAATACATTGGGGGGGCGAGCTATTGTTCACAAACAATGCTCGCCCCCCCAATGCATTGTGTTTTCCGAACAGATCGACGCCCCTGAATGAGCACCTTGCACATTGTGTATAATTATAATCTACTGATACCACCGATTGACACAGAGTAAAACCTGTTTATAATGACCACCTAGGGGATTTTAATAAGAAAATTGTCCACTGTAGACAGGTAGCCTCTAGACAGGTGACCTCTGGTTTTTTTTCGCCAAAAGGGATCAGACAAAAGGAAGCAACTGACAATGTTATGGGTATAGTCTTTTTACATGTTTTGGGGTAATTGAGATATGCTCTACACAATGGTAAACAAATTAAAATCACCTGACAATCCATTTATGAGAAATTAATAGGTCAAAAGGAAGTAACTGCACAAATATCATCATAAAAATTCTCATTTACAAGAAAACTACCAATTATCAGTTGCTTCCTTTTGTCAGATTAGGGCAGTATAAGTGGCCACTAAAGACAGGTAAATGCCACTTCAGGTTTGGCTATATGCTCTAAAGTTGTCTTTATGCCCCCTTTATATTTATATCCCCTGTATCCATGACGTAAAATGCTCATAGTAACTCTACCCGTGTCTTATGCAGTTAGGGTCTGGTAGATGCATTCCTCTGAATTTCCAACAAATGTTATCAGTTTGTTCTCCTTCCCAATGTCTCCCCCGTAAGGCTTGAACATAATCACACACATGCAGAAGCTAACAAGAATCAAGGTCTAAATGTGCTAGTCTCAGTATACAAGTAACATTCTTATGGGAGTTAGGATTTTGTCTTTTGGTTGGAACAGCTCTCAAAATATAACAAATTAATGGTGCAATCGCAAATTAATGTATTATTAATATTTGTATTGTGATCAAAAGTTTTAAATGGGTAACTTGAAAATCAATACTCTTAGCATGATATTAATTTGGTGATTCAATATCAAAATTATCGCAAATCAAGTTTTGTTTTAAACAATGCCCGTCATTCTTGTTTTCTTTTTTGCACATGAAGGACACCATGGATGAATTCTTCAAGCCCACTAGGGCTGATGAGGATGGGAGCTTGAGAAACTTTGCGGAATTCTTCAAGCACAAGAGTGACTCCTATGACATCATCAAGAAACCCAACAATAACTTTGACTTTATGCAGGTATGATATTCATATTTGGATATAGAGCATAACACTGAAATATATTGCTTGTATACAGATGAGAATTTGATTTTGTTTTTTAATTTGTTAGTTTGTGATAGTAATGGCAACGTGAAGATTTCTTTGTAACAAGGTTTGAATAGGTAACTAATTAGGTCACAAAAAGTACAGAAGATCAATTTGGCTATTGCATTATGCGATATGAGGCAATTATAAACGATCTCTTGCACCGCTAAAGTGAAGCATCGTTATTCAATATGTGAGCTCTTTTTTTTTTTACACCATCTGATACCATGATATTGTCCAATAAACCCCTTGCCTACTTGAACCTGGTTGGTTATGTGCAAAGTCTATGGGGATTGACTATTCAAGACTTCATTACAATGCTACATGTAAACATGCATTCTCCATAGACCCCTGCCTAAATATGTTCAAGACCTGCATTCCTGAATTAGAAGAATATTTGGATAACTCATAATAAATTGGACCTCCCTCATAGCTGGTAACCACATCCCTGGTGGTGTCGTACGCTGCTCATCTGCTGCAGCTCAGAGGCCTTTTCACTTATCTGCCTCCCCCTTTTCCCACAATTAAGACATATTTGTTTTAAAATGTATTAAAGTCATACCGGTAAAGTGTCCAAATCCACGAAAATTACTTGGAGCTTCCTCGTTTATCTTCTACTGTGTTGTTTAGCTTATGGTAAGAGAAGAATAAAATAGGGTTTGATTTTTTCAAATGTCCCTTTAGTATGAAGATAATTATCATTGAAAATCATTATTCCAAAAGCGTTAATCAACGCAATTGAAAAAAAGTACAATTGTTGTAGCTAAACGTGTCCGCATTGCAGCACGCGTGGGAACATTCCGGAGATTGAACTTTGAACCCAGCGAGCACAAATTCCATGAATTCTGTACTACGTCTGTAACGTAATCATACACGGGTGCGAATATCTCAAATGGCTGATTATTACTGTGACAAATGTATGGCAGACCATCAATATTCGGTGATAAAATATGAACTCAATATTCGTTTTTTTCCCTAGGTAAACAGTGTTCGTTTTCTTTCAAACTTTCACAAATCTTTCAATTGTATTTTACAATGATATTGATATAGGATTGAAGTCTCAAATGTCATTTTGTGCAATATCTGACACTTTACAGGTATCACTTTAAGACAAAGTGTGTATTGCTCATATTAAATGATCTTTTAAAAATCTGTTGTCCTCTTTCAGCTGGTGACCACGTCCCTGGTGGTGTCGTACGCTGCTCATCTGATGCAGCTGAGAGGCCTAGAGGATACCAGCCCTCCAGCCATGATGGACGGACACAGGAACAAGAAGGACCAACTGTTGGAGGTTGCCATGGAGATCGTTCGGCAGGTCTGGCATCAGATCCCCATGACAGCCATCCACAGCACCATGGAGAGCCACAAGGGAGACTTCCACTGCCTCTGCCAGAAAGGTACGTCAGAGATATGGAAGTGAACTTTTATTTATAGTGTTTCTGCTTTCCATTTACCCGTTCAGGACTAGTTCCCGAAAATACTTGGGCAGGAGTCTATGGAGAATGCATGTTATACCAAAATCAGTCAGGCCTGAATGGGAAATTGATACACACACATACATTTTCTTTTGGCAGCTTGGAATTTCAAATCAGATGCACATTGTGCCATCTTGTAATCATCTTGCACAGGGCATTATACAGACTGGCTCAGTGTTCTGCAGGTAATACTATACTAGCATGGTTTATAATCCATGCGATCTGCTGTGAAGCATTCGCACACAATTCAAAACAAATTGATGATAAGTAAAATGGAAGTTAACATTATTGGTCAAAAATTGACTGAAATACTGAAAAGGCTGCCTCTAGTCAAGTCACTGTGATGTCATAGACAACCTGGTACATGCAAATGCCCTAGTTGCTGTGGGCAAGGGGTTAACAAATCACCACTTTCAATGGCTGCTTATAAGATTGTTAACAGATATCCGTTAAAATGATATTTCACATTTTTTGGGAAAAATTGTAAAATTGTTGCTATTATCTTTATCCTAAATCCTCTCTCCGCATCAGTGATTGACACCAGTGAGGCATCCCTGATCCAGTGCGCCAACCCGGCCTGCCAGAACGGACGGTGGTTCCACCCCGAGTGCGTCATGATCGATGAAGTCCATCCCGAGATGGAGTTCTTCTGCAGCCCCGAGTGCCACGACGTCGGGATGTCAAAGTTCTGCCTCTGTCGCCGAAAGATCCCCGACGTTCAGATGGTCAAGTGCCACAATCCTGGCTGCGAGCGAGGCATCTATTTCCACCACCGCTGCATTCGTGACAACCTACCAGATGGATTTGGTAGGGATTTTTTAATATCTTGGTTGAATTATTTATGGAAGTACAGTCAAACCTGTGTTAAGTGACCACCCAAAGGAAACAAACAAACAAGTGGCCACTGTAGACAGGTGACCTCTTTAGACAGGATCCTGGCTGCGAGCGAGGCATCTATTTCCACCACCGCTGCATTCGTGACAACCTACCAGATGGATTTGGTAGGGATTTTTTAATATCTTGGTTGAATTATTTATGGAAGTACAGTCAAACCTGTGTTAACCCGTTCCCTTCGATATTATAAAATCTCCATAGACTTTGTACACAACCCACCCGGTTCCCGTAGTCAAGGGGTTAAGTGACCACCCAAGGGAAACAAACAAACAAGTGGCCACTCTAGACAGGTGACCTCTATAGACAGGATCTTTGACTTTGACATTTTCTCTGCAGCTGGTCAATTTTGGTGGCCACTATAGGCAGGTTGGTTGCTATAGGCAGATGGCCACTGATACAAGTTTGACTGTATTGACACTTTTCCTGATTGCCCTTATACTGTAGTTTGTTAATGATAAAATAATCTGCAAAAATCATGATTTCAAAGTGAGATGGACATTGAAGATTTTTAGGAAATACACCAAATTATATATTCTTAATGCAACAAGACAAAATAATTTGGCCTGAAGGTGAAGTACATCGAGCCTTAGATCTGGATGGGTCTGATACAGAAGTGACAAGAGGGATGATGATTGCATAACAAAATGGATTTAAAGTTTGGGGTTTCTTAAACAAAAGGATATCTACATTCTCTAATATTCCATTTCAGAGGGTGAGTGGTACTGCAGTGCTGAGTGTAAGAGTCCCGAAGCTCAGCTAGGCCAGGACCACAAGGTTGCGTACACCAAGGCTCTGATCTGGAGGGGCTTGCTTCAGGAGTGTATGAGGGATGCAGAGCAGGAGGGTGATGGGGAGGCGTTGATGAGGCACTGGAGGATCTACGTCCCAGAGATGTGGAACAGGTCCCATACACGCTACCTGGCCTCCGCGCATAGACTATTGGCTGGTAAGTAGATACCCTTCTCATTCATGGCTGTAATGATTGAACATTAATCCATTCAGAACATCTATTAATTATTGATTGCAGAGTGTGTCAATGTATAATAATCATGATGCGCCACGAGCGCCGAAAGACTTTACCTTCACTATTAAAGTAGCCATTATTATTATCTTTAGTATTATTATTATTATTATTATTATTATTAAATATATAATTAAAATAAATGAAACTTACAATTATAATGATGTTTCTTTGTTTGCCAGGAGTGAGTGGGTGCCTTCCAACCAGACTGAGGGGTGAGATCATCCACAACAGGACGGTCAACATCCAGGGAGGACCGTACAGCAACATCGCAATGGACCTCTTTCTGGAGATGGTCAATCAGGAATTCAGAGGTAATTAATCAGGACTTGGTCTTTAATAGCGGTGACCTGGGGCTTGTCTAGCTCTGCACATAAAAAAAAGTACATATAGCAAAGACCCTTTCGTGGAACAAGCCCCAGGGTGACAATGGCCACCAGGAATTTGATTTGGCCACTCGAAACTTTTGTGTTGGCCACCAATTACGACCATTTTACCTCCATAAAATACCAAAGTGTGATATTAGGGTCTCTCCATCGCCTTTGGTAATTGGTTCTTAACAATGTCAGGCAAGCCTTAAATGCGTGACCTAATGGTTGCTAAGAGGGCAATCGGCAAGCTCCAACTAACGACTAAAAGCCCCTATTGGAGGACAAGTTTTCAGAATTAACAAATTCTCTCCTATTTACCCCCTTTAAAAGTTCTGTTATTTTTCTCCTGAGATGCATTCTCTGACCAATCAATGCTACTCGTATTAAACTAGGCACATAATTATAAACACGAATATCTTGCATTGTTTCAATCTAAGTCTTTTTTTGATGATTGGGCTAAGTAAGAAACACTCAATGACCATTATTATATCACAGTAATCATCTATCACATACTTAATTATTTCTAGTTGGCAACTAAAAGCACCTTGTTGCATACACACTATAAAGCCCTTCTGAAATAATCTTCTAAAATGAAAATAAATGAGACTGAAACTGAAATGTATTATAATGGAACTAAAGCTAGTGGTGTTTTATGAATATGAGCCTTGCTCTTTAAAGCCCAAGTCCAGTTTCAGGAAAGTAGCTGAATACATCTATATTGATCAATATTGTTGAATATGTATTGAAATAGGGCTTGTGTGGTAAAATCCGAACCTAAGCATCGATAAATACAGAAATATTGGAAGAAATCCAATATCCGCCTGTACAATTCATAAATCCACCGCCCGTTCAGACATGTCAGCGCCGCTAGCGCCGGGGGAGATATCGACAAGCTAGGGACAAGCCCGTATAGCGCGACATCTTGTGTACACCTCGTGGTCGTACTACATGTAGCGTATGAGCGATTCCGCGTTGGCGATTTCTATCCCGGGTGGGATAGATTTGATAATTTACCAAATATATCAATTAGTAGGCGGTTTCTTGGCCAAATTTGGATAATCCTATATTAGTACAATTATCTTTCACATTATTGGTAATAAGAGCTTCCATTTCATTTTTTTTTTGAGAGGGGGGCGTTTCCAAAACTGGCCTTTACCTTTAACCTGCTCCTATGGACCACACTGTATTCTCTGATTAATTAGTGCTTTGTTCAATCTGTTCTATCATGTCTTTTACAGAGTCTACCCTTCATGAGTCAAAGGGCAAGACCCAGGATGCATCAGCCCAGACCAGCATGGCGGCGAGTCCCCTTGGGCTACAGTCAGACCAGCTCTTGGGGCTGCCCACCTCTGTAACCAAGTTCCTGAAGCGCTACCGGACGTCATCGACCTCCTACGACCACCACAAGGACCAGGTAGCGAGATTCCTCAGGCGCTGCAACAGGGAAGACCTCTTCGAGGAATCGCCTCTGCGATCCATGCACGGAATGCCGAACTTCACGTACGCCAACGGCACGTCTCTGTCTGCACCGCACAAACTGAAGGAACGGCTGACAAAGCTGAGCGAGGAATACAGTGAATTCCAGCTGGTCAACAGCACTGTTCTGAAGGATGCTGAATTCATTATTCCTGTTTAAAAGAAGACTTTTATTGGCAAACTGTTTTTAGCCACAATGTGGGTAGTTAGAGTGCAGATTGGCAGGTGTCTGTCCACTCTGCCCCAACTGAAACAGCACCTGACGAAACTTGAGTGCAGTCAGACCAGCTCCTAGGGCTCCTTACATCTGTCACCAAGTTCCTGAAGCGCGACCGGATGTCGTTAACCTACTGCGACCACCGCAGGGATGAGGTAGCACGATTCCTCATTTGGTCAACGACACTGTGCTGAAGGATGCTGAATTCATCGTTCCTGTTTGATATATATATGTTTTACCCACACTGTGGGTTTATAGAGTGCCGTAATTGTGATGTCACATTTTGTTGTTGGAATAATATGGTAATGGTTCTGAACAGTATGCCTTAATATTCGGACTTTCGGTTGTGAGTTTGAGCTGGACGATTACCTCCTTAGCAACCACTAGGTCAGAACACTTCTTGCTTGCATGTCATTGTTTAGAACCATTGCCCATGGCAACGACTGGCGGTGACATCACACTTCTGTACTCAAATTAGGACACTGTCTTTCCTAAATGCCTCATTTACATAATTGCTGGCAATTAATGTTCAACACCCCAAGTGCTATATTACTATTAAAAAAATAAGTTTAATTTGCATTTGCATGTGTCAACATGATACAAATCATGAAATATGCCAGAAACCACTGTCTAGTTGTCGATTTACAGGAATATGATGTTAATGTGTATACAAATTTCTATTTATATAATCCTATTGTATATAACTCTTTAAAACCAGGAAATGAATGCTGGAGTTTTGATTGCAAAAGAAACAATCAGTAATGTGGAAGAAATTTGAACTTTATGATAATCAAATTACTAACAGTTATATCAGCATACCGTCAAACCTATCTTAACAGACGCCTGACCATAGCAATCTCCTTTCTGGCCATTTTCTAGTTTACTTTGGATTGTCACTATACACAGATTCACCTGCACAGTGAAACTTCTGTTATAACGAGCGGCTCCGGCCCATTGAATTTGCCTTGTTATATCAGATATCGTTGTATCAGGGCTTTAAAAAATAACATACAACCTGGACCTGTGAAATAGCCTTGCTATATCGGGTATCTCGTTAAACAGAGTTCGTTATAAAGAGGTTCCACTGTACATAGATTATAGGATGATCAAGCTTGCTGTATTTCAGAAAATTTGACAAGGACCTTTTTTCCGAGTTTGAATTTTTGTTTTTGTCTTCATCAGTACTACTGTACTTTCTTCAAAGCAATAAAAGATGCGAGATATTGAATGAAAATTATCTTTCATTTTCTCAACACAGTTGTGGTGGTTACAAATCTTCCAAGTTCCAACCCACTATTATACTGGTACCAACACATTGGCAGCATGGAATCGCTTTGATCAAAGAGTTGCAATCGATTATAAAGTTGCAATTAATTGCTAGTCAGAAAATACACACATTTGAACCAATCAGCTGTGTGCATTTAGTCACTTGATCTGACTTGCAATATTTAATTACAACTTTAGAATCGATTGCAACACTTTCTGCAACGGGGCCCTGGTTTTTGTCGAGCCCACCGAGGTGGAGGGAGACTAAGGGATCCAAATTACATCCGTCCGTCCGGCGTCCGTCTGTGCCCGTACACAAATTTGAATAACTTTCCAACCCTGCATCTGTTTGTAACCAAACTTGATTGGTAGATGCCCTACATTGGCCTCCATGATATTCTGGGGTCAAAGGTCACATAAGTAGATCAAAGGTCAAATGAGGTAAAATGTGAAAGTTTACCTGCAAGACTTTATTAGGGTTGATAACTTTCCAACCCTGCATCCGTTTGTAACCAAACTTGATTGGTAGGTGCCTTATATTGGCCTCCATGATATTCTGGGGTCAAAGGTCACAAAAGTAGGGCAAAGGTCAAATGAGGTCAAATGTAAAAGTTTACCTACAAGACTCTATAAAGGTTGATAACTTTCCAACCCTGCATCTGTTTGTAACAGAACTTTGTTTGCATGAATGCGTGCAAGTGGGCGAGACACATAACGGCTATCGCCTTGTCTTTTTATTTGACCAAGTTATTATCTGTCCATAGCTGTCTGGTTTTCCAACTCTAATCAGCCAATTGTAATTGTATTTCCTTCATGTAGATTTTGTACCTTTGCCATACAGCATAATTATGTTGATATTGAAATTAGCGATGAATACAGATGCAGAATAGAGGTTGGAAAACAAGCTTTGAAGGCACACAACTTGCCTTACTTCATGAGAAGCATAATTAATGTCCCTCGCTTTGTTTCCGTAGTTTCAATGATCTTAGTGGACCCATATGTTGCCATTTTTTGTTTCCCGTGTAGGGATAATTGTGACTAAGGATTTGAGATGTATTCTAAGCACATGTGAAGACATATAAGTCTTTAGTTGTTCAATAACTGTTGTTTATATCTCTCAGGTGATCATTTTTATGCAGCTGTCTTTTTCTGTGTTTGATATGTAAGACATATTTATTTGTCATAATAAAGATGTTACTGTCTAAATCCAATTCCATGGAAAGTACAATGAATACATTTGAATATTGTTCCCTTTGCAGGGTGCAAAGAAAATCACAAAGATATGTTTGAAAAGTTACAAAGTTACATAAAAGTGGCACACATATCATTGTTCTACTATGAAGCTTCGATGAATTTGTTTTATGCCTCCGCAACGAAGTAGCCGGAGGCATTATGTTTTTGGGTTGTCTGTCCGTCCGTCCGTCCGTCCGTCCGTCCGTACGTCCGTCCGTCCGTCCGTACGTCCCGTTCTCGTGATCGCGTTATCTCAAGAACCGATTGACGGATTTTCACCAAACTTGGGTCATGTATGTATCTTGGGGTGCCAATGATCTGATTAGATTTTGGGGTCATGAGGTCAAAGGTCAAAGGTCACAGAGCTCATTATATATGCAAAAATAGCTCGTGATCGCATTATCTCAAGAAGGGATTGACAGATTCTGACCAAACTTGGTACATGTATGTATCTTGGGGGGCCGATGATCTGATTAGATTTTGGGGTCATGAGGTCAAAGGTCAAAGGTCACAGAGCTCATTATATATGCAAAAATAGCTCGTGATCGCCTTATCTCAAGAAGGGATTGACAGATTCTGACCAAACTTGGTACATGTATGTATCTTGGGGGGCCGATGATCTGATTAGATTTTGGGGTCATGAGGTCAAAGGTCAAAGGTCACAGAGCTCATTATATATGCAAAAATAGCTTGTGATCGCGTTATCTCAAGAAGGGATTGACAGATTCTGACCAAACTTGGTACATGTATGTTCCTTGGAGAGCCAATGAACTGATTAGATTTTGGGGGTCATGAGGTCGAAAGGTCACAGGGCTCATTATATGTAAAAGTAGCTTGAGATTGGAAATCTCAAGAACTGAATATCAGATTTCAATCCAACTTGATACCTGAATGTATCTTAGGGAACAATTGTAGTCATTAGATTTTGGGGTCATGAGGGCAAAGGTCAAGGTCACTTATAGCTCATAATTGTGATACGTCAAGATCTAAAAGACAGAGTACCATCAAAATTTAGTTGACAGAATTAATTCTGTGTACATGTTGATTTGGGCTTGATATGAATAAATTGCGTAATGGCGGAGGCATCATTTTCGACTGCGCGCAGTCGAAGATCCATCTAATTTCAAATCATCTTTAGTGATTATTTTCATACCCTAGCTATAACTGAAGGGTTATTGAACCGGCAAACTAATTTTTAAAAAAATTAGTTGATTTTGTGAAGCTTTGTTGATTGTTAGTTACATACATGTTTGTGTAAAATAAAGATGTAATTAGTGATAGGTTTCACACAGCTTACACAATTAAAACAAAAACAAGAAATAAATACTTGCCTGAATGGCACACACTGAGGATTTCATAATATACACCCATGTATATTGTCATTCAAAATAAATAATTTCATGCTTCACACACTGTACTTCCAAATAATTATATACTTCATTGAAATATTTTCTGTTATAGTGTTATTTATTTTGTACTTTTGTATAAAAAAGATTAAAAGAAGAGTCTAACAAGACTTATATAATCATATTTATGACTTGTTTGACACCGTGTAGTACATATATACATAAAAGCCTGAAATTAACTTGCTGCGTGTGCATGTTAGGGTTCTTTATGTCTCTTGCCTGAATCAAGGATGGTAGTATAGTGAAACCTCATTACAACGGGTGCGGTTCGTTATTCTGAAGGTTCGTTATTCCAAAGGTTTGTTATTCCAAACACGCAAATTTCATATACCTGAGGGTTCGTTATTCCGAAAATGAAATGGGGTTCGTTAATCCGAACATTTGTTGCATCATTCCGAAGGTTCGTTAGTCCGAAAATTAAATCGGGTTCGTAAGTCCGAAAATTAAATCGGGTTCGTTATTCCGAAGGTTCGCTAGTCCGAAAATTAAATAGGGTTCGTTAGTCCGAAGGTTCCTTAATCCAAAAATGAAATAGGGTTTGTTAATCCGAAAATGAAATTGGGTTCGTTAGTCCGAAAATGAAATCGTGTTCGTTATTCCGAAGGTTCGTTAATCCGAAAATGAAATCGGGTTCGTTATTCTGAAGGTTCGTTAGTCCAAAAATGAAATCGGGTTCGTTAGTCTGAAAATGAAATTGGGTTCGTTATTCCGAAGATTCGTTTATCCGAAAATAAAATAGTGTTTGTTAGTCTGAACACGCAAATTTTGTATACCTTTGGAATACATTTCACTCATTACAGCAAATGCTCTTTATAAAAATGAGTGTGATATTCTGCATTTGTTGGCACTTAAGTAAGGGCAAGTCCAAGGTATTTGTTCCCAAGGGGGTGAATTTTCATCTTCACCCAATCGAGTGAAAGCTAAGATATTGAATTTTAATAATTTGAAAACAAAAATTAAAAACTTGTCTCCAATGAGTAGTAATGAACAAATATATTTGCATAATATGTAAATCATCGTAACGCGTGGGCCATCTGAATTGAAGACAAATCTACTAATATTTAAAATGCTTGTAATAATTCTTTACTTATTATTGGCTTGACCTGAAGTCATTACAAAAGGTAGTTGGATTATGATTTTCAGCTTGTTATCTCATTTAATATGCAAATTAGATGCGTTCCAAAATTTGTACATCTTATTGTTTTGATTACTCGTAAATCGAAAGGTTTATTTTTCTGAAACTCTACAAAGTTCTAATTTTACCTTGGGGGACATTCATAACATAACAACAAAATGTAATCACATTTACCTTTTAATATTAGCATAATTCTATAATTAGATTTTGTCACGCGTGGGACATTTTGTAACGCGTGGGACAATCTGTACAGTACTAAGCAATGGGTTTTTAAGAATTTTGTTTTGGCCTATTGGCTTATACACGATCATTCTGCAACACGCGAGGATATTGGCCCACCACTTTACAAGTTTTTTCTTTGTCTTGCGCAACTTTTGAGACCAAATTTATGACGAACAACTATACCCTTACAAAGTCACATGACTTTTTGCAAGTGGAAGTCATTCCAGAAATTGCATAATTTTTTTAATTTATGTACAAATCCTATGGAAAATATTGTTTTTTCATAGGATTTATAAAAACTCAATTATATACACACAGAAACACACATACCCACATATACTCACATAGAGTTACCATAATATAAATGATAGAGAGTCAACCACACACACAGGCACACATTAAGACACTCAGACATATACACGCATAAACACACAGGCACATACACAAACACTTAAACATACACGCATAAACACACACACACACACACATACATACACATCACTTTAAAAAAAATTAAAAAAATTAATGATTTTTATTTCTCCAAATTATATACATTTACAATTCATAAATAAGGAATAGAACAATGACATCTTACATAGAAAGTACAAATGAAATAAACATGGAGCAAAAGATTTAAAAAATAAAAAAACTTAAACATGCTAATTCCCCCCCCCCCCCCCCCTTCCGCAGAAGTCTGCTCACATTCCTTTACAAATAATATATTAACAAATACATAATTATTTCAATACTTTTTAAGTGTTACAAGCTCACAAAAACACACGCACGCACACACACACATTCTTGTAAGAGCCTTCAATCGGGGATATGGTTTTTTCAATGTTATAAACACATTCAAACAGGGATATGCCCGTTTGTTTAATGATGTTTAGCTTGTCCCCGGTTTGCTGGTGTGTAAACATGGCAATTATATGCCCAATTTGCGGGTTTAAAAATACACACACACACACTTATATACACCCACTAACAACGTGCAAAACGGGCATATAAGGGATATCCTTAAAAAATCATAATACAGGATCCCTGAAGCACTATACTATACCCCCCTGTTCGGAAACCGGGGATATGCCCGGTTTCCGGAATATCCCCGTTTGACGGTGTTTAAACTTGTGTGTATCCCCGATTGACGGTCCTTACAGACGCACACACACTTTTAGCTAGTCGTGTGTCGTCATGATCACGGGGTCATGATCACCTGATATAGAAAAATCGAGTCACGATTAATTTACACATAACAACAACACCAACAACAAAAATGGCGACCTCCGGAATTCCTGAAGGTCTGAAATCAATCCGACCCTTCATATTGGTCGCCAAAGAACATGATATAAGGGATTCAACTCTTTCATATTTTTGTAAGTATCTTATTGTTCCTATTTTAGACTTGTCAAACACTGTCATTTGATGTATTTTTTCGTTTTTACCACGTCATTTTGCAACATAACAAGTAAGCGTTGTCCCATATATTGAAAATAGTGCTGTGCGAGATTGCTGTGTATTTTATGTTGAATCGAATGACGCGACGCGACGGCGCGGTGATGTGAATCATAAACCATTGTGGCTGTGCGGCGTGGTGACATGCGATGATACAAATGAAAGGTCTTCTGAATTAATATGAGTGATGTTTTCTTACACTAACACTCACGAGTCACACTCACAGTATACAGTTTTACTGACCAGAAATTGTGGAAATATGATTTTGAATTTGAATATGAGACTTATCTGCCTTTAAGCCTTATGTCTGAACAGGTGATAAAATAAATGACCCCAAAAAAGAACAAAAGAAAATGGGTCGAGGAATGAACATGATCAGATGAGTGATCTTGGATTGTTGTCCTCCAAAATTCAGAAAAGATTTCGCTAGGGAATATAAATTGGAGGGTGGTAACCTCCTTTTTGTGAATTCCATTGCAGTGCCAGTGTTCGGTAAATAAGTAAGCCCCTGACTTGCAGGCATAATTCTGTCATGTGTAAAATACTTTGTAATTATGTTACACATCGTACGAGGGACTATTCCTGTATTTAAACTGGTACTTGTAGCGTCGGGTCGTAGCCAATAACGACAGGGTCAAAGGGAATTCGCCAACACCCCTTGCGCAATGCCTGAATAAACACTGAAATCCGCGCCGCGTGAACAAAATATGCACTGTCGCAATGCGATTCTGTACGTAGAATTGTAGATATAATATGAACGAACACTATAACTTATAAGCGAGGACAGCGCAGGGATTGGTAAATAATAGGAAACACATTAGTCATTACATGTATTACTGACTTGCTGTTAACATGATTAATGTTTATAAATTATGCAGGACTAGTCTACAAAGTTCACCCTTTTTTCCTGGTGGCCCGCCAGTCAGGAAAATAAAATGTAGATTTTATCAAATTTCAATTAATTTGTTTCATTGTTCATTTTGTTTGATTTAGGCCGCCGCTATGCCGTGGAGATTGGAGTCAAAATGAAGAACAGACCACAAGATGTCACAACGTATCTTATTGGCTTAATGGATGAGCTGGAAAAGGTAACTTCAAAAGTTGATGCTGTTTACTAATTGCAGGGGTGACATTAAAGGCCAGTATTCTGATAGCAATATTTATAACTTTTACAGTGGAGTCTAACTAACCCAAGCATCCACGCTTTTAAATTGTCCTTGCCTTAAACAGCAGATGTGAAACAAAAGCAAAATCTCTCACTTGTTTTTAGATAAGATTTACTCATAATAAAGAATTGCAAATTTTCTCTCGTAGTTGAAATGAAGAGGAATGTTAGTTGCCTGATTGGGCAACCAGACAGGTTTTTCATGAAATGTTACTTGCCAACATGAATTTTTACTTGTCTCAGGCTAAAGCGCTGATGCCTTTTTAGTGTTGACTTAAATATTAGACCAATTGGTCAATGTCAGGGAAGCATACAATTTGCTTTCTGAGTTAGTTTCTGATAGCTTGACTTTGAATTAGACTTTAATTATAGATTAAACTCTACTAAAGCTTAGACTCACTAAATAGGTAATTTAAATAAAGTGATCCGTTATCTATGTCAAATTTACCCAAAATCACCTGGAACTTTCACACTTTACTAGTACCTTGTTGTTTGGCCCTTATCATGGAGATATTTAAGATTGACATGGAAAGCGTTACGGAACGCTTACGATCGTAGTCAAGAGAATCAGAATTTGGATACTCAATCATCTATTTATTCACACAAATTTTTCACTAGGTTAACAATTTTCTTTTTATATGAATCTAACAATGATATGGTATGATTAAAGTCTCAAATATGACTTTAAAAACAAATTAATGTATTACTTTGAGGCAAAATAAAAAAAACAACATGTTTAGCGTCCCCGCCCGCTTCCTTTTTGGAGGCCGCCTGCTTTTTCTTTCTTTCTTTTTTTTGTGAAAAATCCGAAAAAAATGTAAATTTCGTGATTTTTTTGGGGGAAAAAATGATTTTGAAAAAGATCGTACTTTTAATATAGACTCATTCGTTATTTTGGATAAATGGGTCAGTTGGCCATTTTGAAAAAAGTCGGCCATTTTGAAGAAGAAAAAAAAAAAAAAAAGGGCCTCCTCCTTCCTTTTTTCAAAAGAGCAGGACGCTAAACATGTTTTTATGCCTCCGCAACGAAGTAGCCGGAGGCATTATGTTTTCGGGTTGTCCGTCCGTCCGTACGTCCGTACGTACGTCCGTACGTCCCGTTCTCGTGATCGCGTTATCTCAAGAACCGATTGACGGATTTTCACCAAACTTGGGTCATGTATGTATCTTGGGGGGCCGATGATCTGATTAGATTTTGGGGTCATGAGGTGAAAGGTCAAAGGTCACAGAGCTCATTATATATGCAAAAATAGCTTGTGATCGCGTTATCTCAAGAACGGATTGACGGATTCTGACCAAGCTTGGTACATGTATGTATCTTGGGGGGCCGATGATCTGATTAGATTTTGGGGTCATAAGGTCATAAGGTCACAGAGCTCATTATATATGCAAAAATAGCTTGTGATCGCGTTATCCCAAGAACGGATTGACGGATTCTGACCAAACTTGGTACATGTATGTATCTTGGGGGGCCGATGATCTGATTAGATTTTGGGGTCATGTGGTCAAAGGTCAAAGGTCACAGAGCTCATTATATATGCAAAAATAGCTTGTGATCGCGTTATCTCAAGAACGGATTGACGGATTCTGACCAAACTTGGTACCGTAAACCGGGGTGACTTTTGCCACTTTTTGAATATATTCTTGAATAATTTTTTCATAATTTTTTTTTTTTCAAAAATTTCTTCCATAATAAGGGTGTACTAGTAAAGGTCTATCCACTGCATATATATTATTTCCTTCTTGATTTTTTTTCTTCTTTATTTTGTTGGTCGAAGACTGGCAAAAGTCACCCCGGGTGTCGGGGTGACTTTTGCCGGCACACATTTTGTTGTTTTTAATACAACACTTTCAATATTTTTCTTTACTAATGTTCTTTGAAAATACACTGAACCTCTTTCTCCTATTGTTTTACTTATAAATACTTTTAAAAATAAATGATTTTAGTAAAAAAATGATATTACAATAGGATAATGCACAATTTTCAAAATCTTCAAAATGTACATTGCCTTCCCCTATCTCAAGTCTGATAACAGTTCAAATAACTTCTTCTTATGTCACTAGCTCTATCAGTGAACATTACTGTAATTTCCATGGAGATTTAGTTCTAAGAATGCTAGATTCACATCTTAGCAGTTTGTCTCAAAATTTTCTTCGCCACAAGATGACTACTACACTCCTGTATTTTGGTTCAGTGTACACTGTTATTCCTTTAAATAATTATAAATAAAAATAAAACTGAAAATTGTTCTTGAAACATAATCTATTTGATCAGAAGGCCACAGTAAATGATATTTCTGATCACACTGCATTCATAATGCACAATTTATAAAAATCTGAAATATGAGACTTAACCACATTATTGCCTTTTCATTTTTTGTGTGACATTTGAAGGCGCAATAGCCTAGATGCGATTTTTGGAGCTTGCTTGATATGCACTGAATATAAACTAATAATTACATTACATTCTGTCTCCTACAGTGTATTTACAACTCTGTAACCAAAAACATAATAATTCTATTCTGGCCAAAGTCACCCTGAGCTTGCAGCAAATAGCCCGGGGTGACTTTTGCCATGGCCATTTTGAAAAAATCAGAGGGAGGGTTGATGAAGTTAGTGCATTGGCAGTTTGGTACACCCTTAGTGTACGTTACCTGACATATTTGCTCGATTCTCCATTTTCCGTTTTCTGTAGATACTCAAAAGTTTGACCACCATATCAATCATGCGCTTTATTTTTCATACAAAAAACAACAACAAAAGCACAGAGGGTAAGCTGTTATAAAAGAATGTTGTGAATTTTTATAATGTTCATACATTAGCCTATAAGAATATGTAAAAATATTTTCAAAAATTTGTTCAAGTAAGAGAGCCTCAATGAAAATACATTTTTCTCACAGGGTGGCCAAAGTCACCCCGGCGGCCAAAGTCACCCCGGTTTACGGTACATGTATGTTCCTTGGAGAGCCAATGAACTGATTAGATTTTGGGGGTCATGAGGTCAAAGGTCAAGGTCACTTATAGCTCATAATTGTGATACGTCAAGATCTAAAAGACAGAGTACCATCAAAATTGAGTTGACAGAATTAATTCAGTGTACATGTTGATTTGGTCTTGATATAAATCGCGTACTAATGGCGGAGGCATCCTTTTCGACTGCGCGCAGTCGAAGATCCATCTAGTTTTTTTATTTTGCCTAAGTGTTAACTAACTTTCCATGATTCAGCTAACAACTAAATTTAATGCTTTGAATTGAAGTTTTCACATAATTTGAATATGAATGTAGGTCACTTTGCATTTATATCTAACATCACGAAAGCAAGTTTTACTTTTCTTTACAATCCACAGCAAAAGACAGGCTTGATAGCCAAGGGAGACGAGGCGGTTACGAATGACATTGTGGCTTCAGCTCATGTTGAGAACCGTGCAATGAGCCTTTTCCTGTATGCCGATACGGAGGACAGGAAAGGCGTCTTCAACAAGTGAGTCTGATTTTTTATTTTTGTTTCCATCTAAAAGGGTACCACCAGCCCAAAATAATATTCCTATTTAAATAAAAGGTAAAATTTTTAGTAGTTCATTCCACCAAAAAGTTTAGAAAAATATGATTCCAGAAAAATTAAATAACTGGAACACGTATCACCATACTACAACATGTGTTTATGGGTCTGCATATGAAGACTAAATTTTGTCTACGGCGAGCGCATCATCCGTGATTGTATTGTCTCCAGACGTATGCGTGAAACGAATTGGCGCACTCACAAACGTTTGGCGCGCACGGAACCATAAGGCCTTAATGGTTCCGTAAGTGGTGATAATTAATTGCATTGTTTATGAATTACACAACCCTTTGCAAAGTGTGGGCATCTATTTAATATCACATAACGGTATGTAAACATATAATTATGTGTTGTTCCTTGCCTGGTGGAACCCCTTTAATATTAATAATAATGATAATGATAGTAATGGCTTCTTATAAAGCGCACGTTCCATCTTTCGACGCTCGGGGCGCAACATTATTATTACCCTGGTCATCGGATACATACTGCAATCAATCCAGCACACAAAGTGCACATTTTTCACTTCCTGGGGAGCATTCCAGGCAGGCAATATTGTAAGTGCACACAGTGCTAAGGAACTCTGTTCCATCCTTCTGCGTACCCAAATACACCAAATGTGGATAAATAAAAAACTATATAGTATTTAAGTAATATTTTAAAATAATTTGATGTTAAAATGGTATTTCGAGACAATGCAATTTGATTTGAAAAAGGAATGAGCTGTTTTGATGATACATGTGTATATCAGGTATATGTCCACTTACAAAATAAAATGACAGAATAAAAGTCCATTGTAGCTGGTCCATAAAGCAGCATTGATCACTCATACATTTTTTTTTTCTTGATTTTTTATCACATTCCTGCAGAGCTGTGGTGAAGTCATTCCATACAGCAAGCATTCTTTTTGATGTCCTACAGTCATTTGGGGAGCTTACAGAAGAGGTAAAGCCTTCATAATAATAAATATTGTTAAAGGGAATCATCAACCCCAAAGTAGTATTTGTATACATAAAAGGTAATAGTTTTAATAATCCATTCAACCAACAAGTTCAGAAAAATATGTTTCCAGACAAATTCTATAATTGAAATACTCATCACCATACTAAAGCACCTGTGTCTGGAGAAGAAGACCTTCCATTGTCAAGACGTATGTGTCTTCCGTGGTTCTATTCACTCCAAACGTAGGCGTGTATAGAATTGGCGCATTTGCAGACGTTTGGAGCATACGGAACCATGAGGCCATGTTGGTTCCATAAGTGTTGGTGATTAATTATATTGTTTATGAATTACACAACCCTGTGCAAAGTGTTTGGAAATCTTTTTAATATCAAACAGCAGTACGGAAACATTGTTTTATTGATCTACATGTAGTCCATGTAGTCTTCCTTGATTATGCTTTATAATTCATATAGAAATCTGGGCCCGTATTCCATAAACTTGTAAGAAAACTTGCTTACAATAAGCAAATTGACTAAGAAAACTTGCTTACGTAAGCTAGTGCTGTAAACCGTATTCCATAAACGTTTAAGAACATTTGCTTATAGTAAGCAAATGTTCTTAGAATTTGTGCTTACGTAAGAAAATGTAATTTTCCGTATTCTATAAACTATTTCGTCTTTCTTTTTTTTTGCTTACAAAATAAGCAAAAATTCTTACTTTTGCTGACGTCACAAATGTGGTCACCACTCGACTCTCGACGACAAAACTTTTCCCTTTTAGGCGATGGAATTTCTATGGAGATTGCATGTTTAAGGATTTATCGCAGCGCAGATTTTTGTGTATGTAAGTGAATAGGGACTGCACTGCACACTGCGGATCGGACAAAATATACAGAAGCTAGACCACAGACAGTTGTAACATGTTCAGTAGAGGGAGAAAAGAGAAACTCATCCCCATCTTTAACAGATAAAGTTAAATGATACTACATGAAGGTAACACATTGATAATTAAATTGGAAGCTGTGATTATAGTGGTATGTCTGTCTAAACATTCGTGGTCCAAAAAGGGGATCGGAAGAGTTACAACGTTTTCTGTCGATTACGTGCAAAGTCAATTACTGAGCAGGGTCCATCATGCATATGCAAGCCTCTCTTTATTCTATTCGTTGATCCCCTTTCCGTCATTAAATGTTATAAGTAAACGATACTTACTATTGTTGTGCTAAGATCATGAGCTACCTCGACGTGATTCTACTAGTACGATACCATACTCGGCTTTTAAAATGAATATGTGATATTTCCGACAAAAATGTAGAAGATGGTCTCAAAAAGAAATGCAAATTCCTCAACTTGATATCCACGAGCTTGATTCATCTTGGTGCAAAGAATTGTCCTTTTCCCTGGCCCTTAATGACTTAAATTTTGGGGGTTGCATTCCGAAAAATAATAGAAAAGATCGCGCATACGCTTGCAGCGCGCGCGTACTGCGCGCAGTAAGGAAGTAGGTCGCCTTTTAGGGGTGAATGTTGTGCCTAATGCCTTCTTTTGCAACATAGTTCAATGATTACTTACCTTTTGTTTGAGGCGTCCCTTGTAATTCGTATGCATACTTCAAATAATTAATTAATTAGGTTCATCTTCAAATCAGACGGTGTGCGAATGATATCGATTACTGCATTATCAGATTATCCTAACGTAGGTACATAACCCAGCCAAGCCTCGAGCTTAATACAGTACAATACATGCCCAAACTTCAAGATTAGGCATATAAGATTTTTTTCTTATATTTAAGCCACCTATGAGGTGGCTTAAATTTAAGACAAAAATCTTACGCTGATATGTTTATGGAATACCGAAGCTCGTTTAAAGTGATTCAGGTAAAGTGTCAGATATTGCACAAAATGACATTTGAGACTTCAATCCTATATCAATATCATTGTAAAATACAATTGAAAGATTTGTGAAAGTTTGAAAGAAAACGAAAACCGTTTACCTCGTGAAAAAAGGGAATATTGATTTCATATTTTATCACCGAAAACTGATGGCTTACCGTAAATTTGTCACAGGAATGATGGTCCGCGGCCGTTGATATGCGCACCCGTACATGTACACATCGGCTCAGCTCAACAGTCACGGGTACATCGACTCGTTGAATTGCGCTGCCGTGTCTATCTGGGAGGTTCAGCCCGTGATCGCGTTGCCCGTTGCGCGCCCGCCGGGTGGCCTGGGCGTGAACGTAATAACTACAGCTACCGTAGCTACCAAATAAAAGCAACTCCACGTACACATATTCTGAATTTCCATTGTTCTCTTTCAAATTTTCTTATATAACTACTCACTCTCCCACTCTCATATAGTAGGCAACATCCGCCATATTGTGTATTCATTTTTCATGGAGACAATGGAATAGCGGGTCAGACTGAAAGGGGGCACACCGTATATTTTTTTCTACAGAATGTTCCCCCTGTATAATACATTATTGGCTTTCTTGCAGTGGCATGACTATTTTGAAAAGTGGGGGTGGGGTCGTGGAAGGGAGCAGGGATGGTGGATGGTGTGGGAGGGGTATCGCACTATCGACCCTCCCACAGTAGGGAGCTTTTGCAACTTTTCACTCGAAAAAATGTGCAGTGTGTTCCTTACCTTGGAATATACTAGAATTCAAGAAAGCATGACCTCGGGACCACATGATTGAAACCATTATAGAAACAGGCATACACCCTACATGCATGTCTATAATATATAGGCTACATTTGGGGAGGGTATGTGGGTAGACTTTTTGTATGTATCACCTCGGAAGTATGCTAGTTGTGCAAAGGATAGATATCCCCCACCATTCACCCTGTCATACCCCCAATCTATTCCTGTGATGTTTATATGCATGTCTATATATAGGCGACATTTGGGGAGGGTATGTGGGTAGATTATTTGTATGTATATCTTTAGAAGTATGCTAGTTATGCAAAGGAGAGATATCCCCCACCCTTCACCCTGTCATACCCCCAATCTATTCATGTGATGTTTTGTATTTTTATGGCAAATTATTAGGGGGGATGCGCCCCCAGGCAACATCACTGCATGTAGAGGTTGCTCCCCATGTACTCCTTATTTTTTAATAACACAGTGAATGAAAAATATAGATTTTCAGACAGTGTGAGCACATTATTTATCTTTTATGTCAACCAGTTGCAAATAACTACAAGTCTGTTTTGTGTTAGTATCTAACATGCGCACACACACACACACACCCACACTCACACATACTCTGCGGATACATCACTACACAGAGCCCACATTTACATTCAAGTACAGTCAAACCTGTTATAGCAGCCACCTTTTTATAGCAGCAAACCTGCCTATAATGGCCACCAAACATGATCCCTTGCAGAGAAAAGGAATGTAATGGAACCTGTCTATAGTGATCACCTTTCTACAGTGGCCACTTTGATTGGCAGTCATGGTACACAGGTTTGACTGTACATTTTCATGCTTCTAGCCGTTTTCCCCCTTTACCTGGTACTATGTGTGCATTTTTTACATTTCAAACTAACAAAATCGCCTGTTTGTGTATGCTGGTAAATTGTACTTTTTTGAAGTAGGATTTACATTCCTGAAATTTGAAGCAATGCAAATGGTTGAATAACTTGTGTATTTACACAGCATTTTCACATTTTATGAAAATCAATTATATAACAATATGCAATTATTGTTATTTGGATACTTTGTATTTAATTTTTCAATAAATGCAGAAGCAACTGTTACAAAAAATGAAATACTGGGTGATTGATTCAACTTTTGGATGTGTGCAGATCATGTAGTGTCTCTGTGAATTTATTTATTTATTTATTTATTTTGGTATACATTTCAAACTGATCAGCAGCAGTGCTGAAAGGATCAGTGTACATTGAACATCAAAACATACATAGTATAAACAATACAATATAGCAATTGTTACATTCGAATTTGAATGAATTGGAACAACAAAATTTACAAAACTAAATCACTATAAAATAAACAAAGCTACATTACACAAAGAATAAATATCAGATCATTGTGCATAATTGTGTCTCATACATTGTCCACCTAGCCATTTGGTTGATCCTGATCTATGAAAAATACAATTGAGTTGGCCGACCCTTCAATACCCTGCACATAATAGGGGAAGCCTCTGTGAATCCAAGCAAAAGGAGGGTTAAAAGGACAATTGGCATAGTGATACACACTCACATTTCTTCATGGGTGTTATTAGCAACTTCAATCATACATTATATCAATAACCTTGTACAATTATTCTGAATCATATTATTTATTAGTATTTCATCTGAGAAAAACAATGGTTTGTTTGAGTTTTAAAAAATGATAAATTTATGTCATACACTATACAGGGAAACCCCGTTTAGCTCGCTTATAACGAGGTACCGTACTGCCCACTGATTTGAACTACAAATTAAAAACATCCTTTTTCATTAAATCATAATTACCTTTATCACATGTAATAGGGAAGACATGAAAGATATATTATCAAATTTATTTTGATTGAATTTGAAAAAGATAACAGATTGTTGCTATGAGCACTATTCGGTCATTGTTACTTCCCGCAACAAAACTTATCTTTGTTGATACAGTGGAACCTCCTAACAAGAGGTACCGGATACAGCGATGATAATTTTACACGTCAAGGATCTTTGTATTTTATTATTTTTAAGCCCAGACACAAGATACCCGACATAAGGTATTCAATCCAATTGTGCCCGAGGTGCTTGTTATAATAAGGTTTTGTTAATTTTTGCCAAAATGTGTGCGTGAATAATTCCATGCTAAAGAGTTGTATTTGAGAAATGAACTGTTTATGCTATATATCAATTTGAAGGCCTTATCGGTAGGGCCTTAACCCCTTGACCACAGGAACCAAGTGGGTTGTGTACAAAGTCTATGGGGATTTCATAAACTCGTAGGGAACGGGTTAATTTGGCATCAGCATGGTGAGGGATCTGTGGGCAATCACTGGCCGAACATCCCTGCCACTTCCCACGGTCGACGTCCACATCTAACATGTCTCATACGCTAGAAGTCCTGCTCCAATATTATGGTGTTTTCGCTCAGCGACGTACAGAGCTTTCAACGACGCAGGGAGCGATCTATTGCCCCGTTCACCGCGCTCAAATAACTTTCGTTGACAAGCAGTTTCGCTAATTTGGTGAAGGCGGACGTACATTCGTAGACTGCATGACGTCACATCTCGTTGTCACAAGCAATGTATAGACAACGCATGGCTGGCTTGTATTGTTAACACGCCAACTAATTGTCTATGTACTACACATGATAGCAATGTGCTGAATGTTTACCTCGCTACAAGCATGTTGATTGGTTGACCATAGAGCTGTATCGTGCCGTCGCATAATAACCGGAATAATTCTGACCAAAGTGTGTCGCAGATTTAAACCCAAGAACGGTCGGCCCGCTGTTACTGTAGGAAGTTCTTGATTTTGCACACGAACTGCAGGATTCCCCGTTTGCAAAAACCTGCTAGCTTAGTTCCTTGCTAATGGACGTTGTGGGTCCGTTTCCCGCAGGGTATGAGCATGGCGACTGAAGGGTCTGCGAGAACTTGGGTGTTGGCGGCCTGGTTATTTGTTCTGGGTGGTGTGTATAGTGGGTGTGTAGAATCTTGATGGGTCTTGAAGAAATCTATAGAGAGGGTGAGATTTGTGAAAAAAGGAATGCAATCAGATAAATAGTAATGTGTAAGTCATGTGCACTTATTGCACAAAATGAACCACAAACATGTATTCATGTAGTAAAAATAGGATTTGATTTCTAATCAACATGGACCAAATTTGTTATTTTCCCTTCAGTTTGTTATTCAGCTGTTAGGATCGAAGCTACACTATAATTATTGACTCTAATTTTATTCCATTGTCAATTTTCAGTAGCAGTTTTCATCTGTTTTTCAATCGGTATACAGTATGCCTAATGCCTTTGTCTCTAATAAGCAAAATAATAAATCTAAGGTCCACATTCTGAAAATATTGCAGAGATACAAAATAAAATCATGCTAAAATAATTTTCATCATTCTGAAAATGGTGTAAGGGAATGCAAATTCTACAATGCATTGTGAATCTTTTCTCATGTCCAGTAATGTCGGCCCTTGTTTATTGAGATTTTCTGTTATATAACATAACAATCAAGCCCATGATAAGTTTTCAAAATATGCGCTCAATGCACATTCTTTCCTCCTCTGACATTTATCTGTGTTGTTTTCCCAGTTTCGAATCCCAGTGAGATCACTTTGTGCAAGTATAGCAATTGACACACAATGGTATGCCAAAATAAACTCTCATTGATTTTGCCTGCTAATTTGAAGATGAAATTCTAGTTTCAGAACACAGATCTATCATTTATCTCTGTCCACAGTCCAAGAAAAAGGTTCTCAATGAATTACCTTAACCATAAGTCAATCGGGGTCACCACCAGCACAAATCGTGTGAGTCGTGTCAGCATGCAGATTGCACGTCCATTCTATCGGTACTCGGAAATCCTCTATGTATAATGTCGAAGAGAACAGCCACATCCAATGCTATAAAATGAGGATAAAAATCAAAAAGTTGCTTAATGATGGCAATTGGTATGGAAAGTCAATTGCCTTATGTAAGACAAAAAGAAAACACTGATCATCCAAGGTTTTTGATTGCCAAGCCTAATATCTAATCATTAGACTAATGAAAAAAACTTGTCCTGAAGTAAGAGATTTGCAGATTAGCCGGAATTTTCCATGGAGGCGGAGGGGGGGGGGGGGGGGGGGGGGGTGAGGTGGGTCACACAAGGGAGCAGAGCTATGCGGCTTTGTACGGCAACAACATGGGCGGCGGGCCGGTACAGAAAGTTTGACATATTTGACGTAGTCGTACAACATTTCCGAAGCCGAGAGTATGATTTAGTATTGGTTTAAAATTTTCGACATTTTCGAGGCCGAGACCACGGTTCTTCGTACTTTACGAGGTCAAGACCGCTAAAGTATCATCTCGGACCAGTAAAAATTTGAAATTGGGAGGTGGATCAATCCACCCAATGCACCACCTGACCACCACAATTCACAATGACAATAATTTTTTTTATTTTGCAACATTTCACTTTTGTCTTTTGAGTTAGACCGAGTACTACACAGACACAGTGCATTCCAGACCATAGACCTAACATTATCAAAAATGAGCATCGATAAAAAAACACAAAAAACGGATTACCCATTCTATATCAAATTTGAGAAGGCCCATCATTTCATAATCGTAAGTCATAACAAAAGAGATATCAACATAACTAGATCGGCAAATCTATTGCTTTCATGGCCTCTTTGACATGATTATCATTGTCATTTTCACAGTGAAAAAGACAATAATAATGTCAAAGAGACCATGAAAGCGATAGATTTGTCGATCTACACTCAAACTTGAATTGCTGATTCTGTAATTGGGCTCTTGACTTGGGAGGACGTACCTTAGACGGGGCTTCGATCGGCGCGCTGAGCTGTCCCGGCCGTGCATGACCGTGCGTGTCGTCTCTTCGATCACCTGCAGCTTCTCAGACTCAGCTCTGCATGCATCTCAATTATCAACCAAATTGTTGTTTTTTCTTCTTGATGAACCTCTAGATCTCCTCCCAGGCCGCATTCTCATTCGCATTTTATTTGTAGATTCTCAAACGGTTTCTTGCTAGTGGTATTTAGTACACAATGCAAATATGCACAGTACTTCGCTCACTACTACCGCTGTAGCTGTACGCGTATCGTACACGTATTATACGTACGTACCGGCTCTCTACGAACGTACGTCTATGACTAGCTGTATGCAATATAGCCGGGCGGGGATCGGACACAATATAGCAGGCACGACAAGGTCAAAGGTCACCTAAGACGTTGATTAACGCTTTAGAAATAAAAGATTTAAATGATAATTATCTTCATACTAAAGGGACATTTGAAAAAATCGAACCCTATTTTATTCCTCTCTTACCATAAGCTAAACAACACGGTAGAAGAGAAACGAGGAAGCTCCAAGTCATTTTCGTGGATTTGGACACTTTACATGATTCACTTTAAGCAAATTTGCTTAAGCAAATGTGCTTATAATAAGCAAAAAATCTTAGCAACCTTGCTTACCGAAAAGTGCGTCTGAAATGTAAGCAAATTTGCTTACGGGGGAATTTAAGCAAAAATGCTTAGATCTAAGCATTTTTGCTTATAATAAGCAAAAATTCTGAGATTTCTTGCTTATATGTGTTTATGGAATACGGGCCCAGCATCCCTTTAAATGATCGCTTGCACACACTCCTAATTTGGTATTCTTTTAACCTGTTCAGGACTGACTGATTTTGCTATAACATGCATTCTCTGTAGACCCTAGCCAGAGTATTTTCGGGACCAGTCCTGAACGGGTTAACAGGTTTATATACTAGGTTATATACAGGTTTTATATACTTTATACCCGTTTGTTACAGATGTTGCAATCAAGGTTGCACATGTAAGCCATGGCCCATATTCATGTAAGCCTGCTAGCTTCAGGCTAGCTTAGTTCCTTGCTAAGTCTATTTTGGATGACCTGGCTAAGACTTATACGCAAGATCTTTTAGTTGGTAACAAAGGTTGACTTAGTTGGTACCTAAGGCCTTTTACCAGTTGACCCTAGTTGGGGACTAGGAAAACTGTTTGTTGTTCAATAAACTGCACATCAAATGTACACTTAGCAAGGAATTAGGCTAGCGGGTTTCATGAATCTGAGGCCAGGATGCACATTTATAGTTTCTGATTATTCAAGCACTGGGAGAATCAAATGGATGAGCCACCAAGTGGCCATGTGTTTTGAACTGGGCCGGTAAATAGGTGGTGTTGTTACATCTGTACAACATGCATGGTACTTAAAATGAGCGCCACACTTTTAAAACAAAGGCTACATTGATATATTTGGGGTCAACGTAAAGACTATTTAGGTGACTACAGATTTAAATTCAGAAAAAGGAATTTTAATCTTTCATTGTTATGTAAATTTGAATTCCTTACCACCAAGTACCCGATTTTGGACGGTGGAGGTGGAGGGGAGCATGAGGAGGGGAGCATAAATTTGAGAACATAATAGAAATCTATGTAGAAAGCAATGAGCATAAGATGAGGGAGCATAGATTTGGGAGCATAATAGCATGACTCGTGTACTGAACACATACCATGTATTCATGTGCATGTAGAATCACACAAAAGACTTCTTTTGCCTTTTGTGAGTTGGTCATGCAATTAATTAGGTCGAGTGCCCACTTAAAGATCCCATTGAGATTAAATTTGAAAGATGTATCCTACATAAAAAACAAGATTAAATGATTGGCTATGCGATTTTGCATGGTGGTGGAGGAGGAGGGGAGCATACATTTGAGAGCATAATAGAAAGCCAGCATAGATCTGAAAGGCATTTCCCAGAAACAGTTTACCAGAAGTGACACGTTCATTGCATCATCACTTGACCACACATAAAATCCGAATCTATATAAGCACATAATAAACTAGTATGAAGTTGTAATTAAGGATACTCAAACATACGTTAACATTATACAGTAGAACATTTTTTCTCATCTAACCTTTTCTCGCTTTTTGTTATAATTTGACATATATTTGTTAACACACCTTATAGTGTTATTTTAAGTTGACATTATATTAGTAGATTCCTCATCCAATATCATTTCTAATAATGTTTTCATGCGTTTGGATAAAGATAATTTGACTTGGAGTACATTTTGTCATGATCTCTTGTATTGTGCATACCTAAATATTGTACAAAAATATGATTGCACAAAATTACATTATCCTATATGAAACATAGCACATTATATAGCAAACGAAAGGTGCAATCACGGTTAATTGAATTATGCATAAAACATTTCACTAGGTGGATAAGATTTTTCTCCAGTGGCGATTTTTTAATGGTACTTTTTTTGTCTCATTTTCGTCATATCTTAGTCCATTTTTTTGACACACCCTGTACAGTTGTTTTTAAAACAGCACAAATGGAATCCTGGTACCATATCCTTTCCAAAAATGTATACTTTCATGGGTCTTGGATGTAAATTAATAACAATATTTTGACTTTAATAAAAATTTGTCATGATCTCTTGAAAACCCCTCAGTGTAACGCTTACTGGCCCAGTTCAAAACACATGGCCAAGTAGGGGACTCTATACCTCAGTTGGTAGACTCCTGGAGGGTGTTTCACAAAGATCCTAAGTTGAACTTAACTCTAAGTTGGACTTAAAACGTATGGAGAGCCGTTAGTTTCTTTGAAAACAAATTTAAAAGTCCTTTTAAAAGGTATACAATTTTGTTTCAAATCAATAATATGTTTCTTTTATCAAGGAGATTTCATGTTCTTCATGTAAAATTTATGAAAAGTCTAAAATACTTGCATTTTTGCTTTTGAATATATTTTATTCCAAGGCTACAAATGGCTTTCCATACTTTTTAAGTCCAACTTAGAGATAAGTTCAACTTAGGATCTTTGTGAAACACCCCCCGTGAAGTGTTCAAATAACAAAAGTTTCTTATTTTCTAATTTAGACTTTGGGTAGGCCATTTCATAGCCTGGGAAGATAACATACCTAAAAGCAAAAATGCACATAATTATCTTTAGGTTTTACCATTTTCATTTGTTTACGTTGCGAACATTACTTATCATTTGTTTTATTATTATTGATGGTGTTGTTTTTAGCTCATCCGGCCCGAAGGGCCCGATGAGCTTATGCCATGCCGTTGCGTCCGTCGTCCGTCCGTCCTTCCGTCCGTCCGTCCGTCCTTCCGTCCGTCCGTCCGTCCTTCCGTCCGTCCGTCCACAGTTTTCAAAATGCTTCTTCTTCGTTATTTTTCAACCGATTTTGATTCTGATTGTTTCATAAGATAGGGCTAGGAGGGGGATTTAAAACTTCTACACAGAATTTTGAAATTTTTCTCCATTAATTAATTATGGTAATTTATGCAAATTTATTTCAAAAATCACAAAAAATGCTTCTACTCCTTCATTTCTCGACCGATTTTGATTTGGTTTGCTTTATCTGGTAGAGCTAACTTTGGTACACTAAACTTCTACACAGAATTTTGAAATTTTTTTCCATTAATTAATTATGGTAATTTATGCAAATTTATTCCAAATATCACAAAAAATGCTTCTTCTCCTTCATTTCTCGACCGATTTTGATTTGGTTTGCTTTATCTGGTAGAGCTAACTTTGGTACACTAAACTTCTACACAGAATTTTGAAATTTTTCTCCATTAATTAATTATGGTAATTTATGCAAATTTATTCCAAAAATCACAAAAAATGCTTCTTCTCCTTCATTTCTCGACTGATTTTTATTTGGTTTGCTTTATCTGGTAGAGCTAACTTTGGTACACTAAACTTCTACACAGAATTTTGAAATTTTTTTCCATTAATTAATTATGGTAATTTATGCAAATGTATTCCAAATATCACAAAAAATGCTTCTTCTCCTTCATTTCTCGACCGATTTTGATTTGGTTTGCTTTATCTGGTAGAGCTAACTTTGGTACACTAAACTTCTACACAGAATTTTGAAATTTTTCTCCATTAATTAATTATGGTAATTTATGCAAATTTATTCCAAAAATCACAAAAAATGCTTCTTCTCCTTCATTTCTCGACCGATTTTTATTTGGTTTGCTTTATCTGGTAGAGCTAACTTTGGTACACTAAACTTCTACACAGAATTTTGAAATTTTTCTCCATTAATTAATTATGGTAATTTTTTATTTATTTATTTATTTATTTTTTATTTTTCATTTATTTATTTATTTTTATTTATTTTTATTTTATAAAAAAAAAAAAAAAATTTTGGTTATTTTGTTTACATTTTTTTATTTATTTATTATTATTTTTATTTATTTATTTATTTATTTTTTCCCCATGTCCCTTCTGGGGCGTCAAATTTATATTTTTTTTGCTCTAATTAAAAAAATTAAAAAAATTTATGTCCCTTCCAGGGCAGTTTTTGACCAGTTGAAAAGTGTACCACATGAAATTTGCGATATTTGATGTTGCGAGATGCCGGATGAGCGCTACGTCATTGACGTTCTGGTTGTTATTACTATTTATTGTCATTATTATATAATAATTTGTCTATGTAGGTTGTGCAGAACAGGAAATATGCCAAGTGGAAAGCCACGTACATCCACGGATGCATGAAGAAAGGAGAGACTCCCATCCCGGGGCCAGTGGGGGGAGATCAAGGTTCGTAAAATAAAAAAGGACAAATAATAATATACAGTGTAGCCAAGAATTATTTGGACACCTTGAAAAAATCACTTTAATTTAAATGATGCTAGAACAAATTTTGAAGAAAATGTTTGGTAAAAAGCTGCCTAAAATTCATTGAATGTGTTTATTAGATGCTGCTTTGTTGAAATCAAGATAAAATATAAGACCATTTTTGAAAAATTATCAAAATAGTTAGTTTCCTATTTTTCAGGGTGTCCAAATAATTGTTGGCTACACTGTATAGTGATGAAAATGTTGATAGCAACAATGATAATGCTACATGTATGTTAAATAATCAAATGTTGAACATTTTGTTGTTGCTGTTTTTGTTGTTGTTGATGGTGGTGGTAGTGTTTATGATGATGAGGAGGATCTATCATGACGAAGGCGATGATGCTGCTGCTGATAATGATGATGACGATGGCGATGACGCTAAATATGACAATGACGATGGCGATGAGGCTGATTGACAGAGATGTTGATTATTAATAGAGATGATGATAAAAGTCAATATATATACATTCATTCATGCAACTGCCTGCCTATGGCAGCAATTTCAAGCACTATGGTTTTTGCCTCAGCCAGATCCTTGATAATGCCGACTTTGAATTTATGGAATTAAAATGATAGCCTCCCACATTTATAAATGATGTCGCAAAAACAAAAACAGATAATGAAGTTACAAGCAACCTTTTTGTACATGGCATAATGATAGACATAATTATGTTTATGATTTACAGGAGCAATAGGGGGTGCAGGCCCTTCCACCTCACAGCAGCCTGGCTACCCACCGGCGGGGGCTAACCCCCCAGGGGCGTACCCACCACCAGCGGGCTTTAATCCCTCTGCTGCGTATCCCCCGGCTGGCACTAATCCCCCAGGCGGGTATCCAGCGGGTGGTTATCCTGATCCTTATCCCCCGCCGGGTGCGGCCGTGTGTCCCCCTCCTCCGCAGCATCCATCGAGCAACCAGCTAGCACCAGGGGTACCGCCAGGTCATCATGCGCCCCCCTCCACACCGGACCAGGGCGGGGCGTACCAGTCTGGCATGCCGGGGCCAAGCGCAAGTGGAGGTAAGTAGGCAGGTCTCGACACTAGCGCTTGTCCGCTTGTCCGGGACAAGTAAAAATGTATGTTGGGCAAGTAAAATGTCATAAATTGACTAGTTTGCTTGCCCAATTGAGCAACTAAATAATTGTTCAACTACGAGAAAACAATGTAATTTTGTATACATGTATTAATCTCATGTAGAAGTGGAAGGGCAAGTAAATTTTATATTGGGGCAAGCAAAATGTAAACATCTATGATTTTACTTACCGTATTTGCCGGTGTAGAAACCGCACCTGTGTATTAACCGCACCCCAATAAAAAAAATTGTTTAAAAAAAAGTGCGGTTAATACGGTATTAACCGCACCCGTGTATTTACCGCACCCCCATTTTAAAAAAAAAATTTTTTGAAAAAAGGTGCGGTTAATACACCAGCAAATACGGTATCCGAAAGGGCCAGTACAGACAGAAGTCAGTGTAGAGGCTTGATGTAGGACAGGCCAACTCGTATGGTGATCATCTGTCTATAACAATCACCACTTTATCTCGACTTGAATGACCTGGAAGGAAGATTGCATTTCAATGAACCATCTATACAAACTGCCTAGATATAATCAAAGGAAGCTATTCTTTTATTGTTATAATTGCAGTTTGTATGTGTAAGAAACATGTCTTAAGCCCGGCGCAGACAGAGCCGACTCGACCCGATCCGACTGGTTTTCAGTCAGGCTAGAGTCAGTTTCGCTCACTTGTAGCCGATTCAACATGTTGAATAGGCATCGAATGACCTCTGACTGGCAGTTGATTGACAAAGCCGTAGTCCTGAGGCCACGCATACTGAGTTAATCAGGCTGAAAACCAGTCGGATCTGGTCGAGTCGGCTCTGTCTGCGACGGGCTTTATAAAGACAACCTGTTCAGAAACACCACATTTTAGGTCTCCATCATTGTCTGCATTTGGTTTGATGGAAAATTAAAATATGGGTGTTTGCAATAATGTCTCTTAGTTTTCCCATAAGTAAGAACTTCGAAAACTGTTTGAATTGCTTGCCTATGTAACCATGTATAAGAATAACAATTTACCACAAGTGTAGACAAAAGAAATTTGTAGGTGCCAAATAGTATAAGACCTGTTTTATTCACATTTCAAAATGCATGCATTCTGGGCTGTATTGTAACTCACCTATGGTTCGTATAGTTGTACTATTCATAAATTATTTCTCATTTCTCCTCTTTTTTTCTTAAATCATTACATGGTTAGTCCAACTGCAACCTCAAGACTTTGCGAAGGCCCAGAAGTTGTGCAAGTTTGCCGTCAGCGCTCTGCAGTACGAGGATGTGCCTACCGCGATAGACAACCTGGAGAAGGCTATAAGATTGCTCAAGACGGGCAAAGAGTGAAAATGATTTCATCAAAATGACTGTCACTGGCTATATTTATTCTGATGGTCTGGAAATCAAATAGAACTGCTGAAGATGGCCAGATAGTGAAATCAGTTGAATGGATTTGACTGGTTATATTTATTATTTAAAGATGTGCTCCAATCTAAAAATAAACTACTTCAGTCAGTGCTCTCCAGGATGTTCCCGCTGCGATAGATAGCCTGGAGAAGGCACTTAGATTAGTACTGAAGGCAGATAGAGAATGAAGTTGGTTTAATTAATTTGACTGGCTTTGTTTAGCAATGGCCTAAAGACTTTGCCTACAACACTCTACAGTATGAGCATAGGCTTAGGAGGCAGGGGGGGGGGAGGGGGGCTGAGGGGGCTGCAGCCCCCCTGGAGTTTTGAAACAACCATATTCTGGCAAAAATCACCTCACATTCGGGCAAAACCTCATGACATATTCGGGCAAATCCGTGTCACTTTTGGGCAAATCCATGTCATATTCGGGCAAAACCATGTCATTTCCAGACTTAAGATCTACAGTATAACTTAATTTCCGGGCACCAAAGAGGCGCAGACTTTTTTTGTTTGTTGCTTGTCAGGTGAAAATGGGAAGTATACTTATTCGGGCAAAAGACCTCAGACCCTCTGAGAAAAATGTGCTCCTATGCCCTTGAGTATGAGGATGTTTCTACTGCACTAGACAAGCTGGAGAAAGCTCCAAGTTTACGAGAGATGGGATGAGAGCAAACAGCTTACTGATTTTATGAAAGAGACTGGGTTTGTCAGCAGCATTCTCCAGATAATTGTTTAGACGACCATACTACACATTCTAAGTAAGATTGTTATTATAGTTTGTATTTCTACAGTGCCTAATATGATCTTTAGCCATCTCTAAGCTCTTTAAGGCCCGGTCACATATCACCGGATAGCGTTGAAGTATGCCCGACGAATAAACAAATTGCAAAAATTATCCGGTGGTGAAAGTCGACTCTATTGCTTCATGCACAAACCATTCCGCCGGATAGAACAACGTACATCGCCTGACAAGGAACGGACAAGAAACGTGTATAAACGGAGACGAACGGGCATCCGTCACGCCATCCGGTGATATGTGACTGGGCCTTTACAATATCATTACTAACTCATTCGTCATACACTCATTTACAATAAATCTGCACTTGATGTGCTCTCTGTACTCCCTGGGGAGCAGTCTATTGTGGCAGACATAAGGCGCAGTCATGGGTTTACAGTAATGTGTACACATCTAATTCTTACAGGGGGTGGTGGGGGGGGGGGGGGTGTTTCACAAAGATCCTAAGTTGAACTTAACTCTCAAGTTGGACTTAACACTTATGGAAAGCCATTTGTAGCCTTGTAATAAAATATACTAAAAAGCAAAAATGCAAGTATTTTAGACTATTCATACATTTTACATCAAGAATATGAAATTCCCTTGATAATACAAAAAAAACAATTATTTGAATCAACATTTTATGCCTTTTATAAAGAAATTTAAATGAAATGTTTTTAAATCGTTTTAAAGAAACTGATGGCTTTCCATATTTTCTAAGCCCAACTTAGGATCTTTGTGAAACACCCCCAGGTTCCCATCAGGCTAGAAAGCAGCAAAAGTGAATGAAGCTTATCTTGCTGGAGGACAATCACAATAGGCATTGTCTTGTGTCGAATTTGTATGCTATGATTAGAGAGTCTGTATGAAACACAGTTCTGAAAATGATTCTAAACTATGATACAAAAGAAAGATATCTATGCTAAAGTTATATGTATAATGTATTTATGTACATGGCATCATTATAAATTGTTTATTTTAATCGCATTTTGGGCTCTTGAATATGTTTACTTCTGAAGCTACAAATGGCTTTCCATAATTTTAAAGTCCAACTTAGTGTTAAGTTCGACTTATGATCTTTGTGGAACACCCCCTGGTGTATGCAATAAAGAGGAACCAACACAAGCATATTGCTAACTCACTTTAATAAACTGTTACTGGTTAGTGCATAATTCATGTTATACTGCTAGATGTATTTTTCCTTGATATCACTTATGTGAATTATCAGTGATGTTGGGTACACTAACATCTGTTTTGACTGACCACTGGAGGATGCCATGTTATCAAGTACTGCATGAATTGTTATCTGAGCAATCACTAAAATAAACAAGTTAAAGGGCAATGAAACCCAAGCAAAATGTTGCTTTCATAGACTTGAAGAGATTAGGAGGAATATTCTCTGTAAGTTAGAGCATAATCGGGCCATGAACAAGGAAACTACGGCTCTTTGAAGATGCCCATTATTCCTATGGGGAACTCAAATTGGCAACGCACTCGGATAAGCTTGTGGACTACTCCCCATATGTTTTGTACACACATTTTCCTATTTCCTGTCAAAATTGTGATGATTCATTTAAATTATACTATTATGTCGTGTTTGTACTAGGATTGTAATATGTGAGATAATATCATATGGCTTATAATTCATATGTGTATTTTATATTTAATAAAATAAAAATTGAACAATTTACCATTTCCTGGTTGTGCTCACTGTAAACTATGATATACAGGCCCGTAGCCAGGATTGTTCAAGGGGGGGGGGGGGTGTTTGTCGCCAGGACCAATCAAGACCAAACGGGGAGGTTTGTTGCCAAGACTGATTGTGGTGGCCCAGGACCGAGACCACTGTTTTAGATGGCCAAGACTGATAAAAGATGGACCTTTCTGACTTGAGGAGGGGGCATATTCACCCAATGCACCCCCCCCCCCCTTGACTACGTCCCTG